>JACSZP010007005.1:6365-20149 GCA_016161895.1 Pinna nobilis | reverse complement strand
ACAACAAACAAACAAAACCGACAGTCAAAAGGACTGTGGCCTTTTCATTTGATAGATGTGTGAAATACAATATATCATTTTTCCTCCCAAAATCTTAATTTGTTGTTAGTTCATACAACTCTGGGTGTTTGTATTAAATACAGATAACTCCTTACTTGTTTATTTCAATGTATTATATATGGGCGTAACAATACAAAGTGAAATTTTCATTGCAGGTACCCTTTACTGTCATGCGATGGCATCAGGCTGTAATTGGTTCAGGAGAACCTCCAACTACAAACCTACATGGATAAGATGGCACAACTTCTGGCATTTAGGGAAATGGTCGAATTGGGCACATGGTTTAGATTCTTTGATTAACTTTGTGTCATCAGGCACATCAGTATACTATGGTAGTATACGACATAATCAGGCTAACTTGAAGTAACTTAAAGGTGTGAAGAGGTTATTTTGTATATCCCCTACCTTAGCAATTTCACCAAAAATCTCTACTTGTAAGTACATTTCAAAATTGTCATTAATGTGGATTATATATTAAATTGGGGGAAATCATACAAGCTTTGCTATTCAATGAATCCGTGAGTATTCGTAATTACTATTAGGAGCAATACAGTCATCAATTACAATTTGTTTTGTTGGATGAAATACAAAAAAATGCTTGAAACAAGACAATGAAGTACCCACTCCCAACACAATAAATTCAAAAACTAACACATTGCACAACCAAGTGCTTAGGTATTATACAAGCAGTAGTTGAAAGTAAATGGCCAAAAATATCTGATTATAAAACGGAAAAAGCGAAGATAATTTATCATCTGGTGTCTCATAGATCTCAAGCTCACAATTAAATTCGTAGTAATTGTTTACAGATTGTCAACCTGGAAATAAGGACAGAGAATTTCACTGTGATGTGAAAGTCATGATAAACTCAGAACATCTATATCCGGGGGAGGATATGTGCTTTTTAAGGCTATAAAATGAGCGAACATCGGCATCGTGATCAATATTTACATTGGAATAACTATCAATCTTTGTAATTGATTAAAATGCATGAAAATGAAAGAACACAAAATTGACGCATTACGCAATATTTCTAATGACCATGAAAGCGCTCTGTTAACATGTATTTTTGTTTGTCACGTTAAAGAATTTAAGTCAAATAAATCCCCTATTCATTTTATAGAATTAAATTAATTACTTTCAGAATAAATTCAGAATAAAGAATGCTTGACAAATCCAATGCCCTGTGCGAGGGCTTAATGACCTAAACTGCCAAACAATGGTCAAATTTTGAAGACCTTTGTCGGTAATTCGGTGGCATCTCCAACTGAATGGAATATCCTTGGATGAGACGTTTAGCAAAAAACAACAACAACATTACAAAAGCAAAAACAAGATATTGTAAGTCAGATAAATTCGCAATTAATTCTAAAGGATAACATACATGAATAAATTGGACAGTGCTTGTCAAGTGACAATCCAAAAATAATTCCAAACCGAAAAAAACGAAAACAAATTAAGAGAAACATTATCTATAGCTTTCCACAATTTTAGAAATAAATGTTTACTACATTTAACAATAAATACAATGAACATGTTTTGATGTAATCCTGTCGCAGACTTGTGTCTCTTTACAATGCAAGTCTATATAATCGCCTTATCTTGGACAGATGTATATATTATTTCATGTAACCCAAGGTCATATTTTGTAAACTTCCTATATGTAAATGAACTTTAAGTTAGTCTCTAAAATATATGCATTATGTTCTATATTTTTTCTATTGCATTCGAAAATGAGATAAGCGGACACTCCCATGTCTTGTTAACATTTTATGCATTTTTTGTGTCACACTAGACAATCTTTCAATCTGATGATCAGTGTAGCGTCCAGTTTTGAGAGGCTGAACAGTTACGTAATGAACCCGGGTAGACCACTGACCTTCAAGTAAACTGGCATGTTCTCTCACATGATTAAAAAAGAATTTAGTTGAAACATATTTTATTTCCAAAATACATGTAACATATATAACAGAATTTGGAATTAAAAAAGAATTTGAATTCTCGAAAGAAGAACCACATGCAGCTAAATTATCATTTTTTTCGGACAACACATAAAAAATAACGTACTATACGTAGAATTTGTAGATTCCAGTATATATACTGGTTTATAGCTCACTTTGTCTCTTTAGTTTTTCGCATGGAAAACAAAGAGGGAATACATAAAAAGATTTTCAGTGAGTATCTATGGTATAACCCAAAAACCCCAAACAAACAAAAACACCACCCTCAAAAAGATAAAGAAAAACACTCATAAAACAAAAGCAAAGAAAAAAATCCAAGCATTTAGCAGCTGTATTTTTATCAGAGAGAGAGAGAGAGAGAGAGAGGGAGAGAGAGAGAGAGAGAGGAAGAACATATAGATAAAGAAGAAGAGGAGATTAAGAGATCGATTTTATCATACAATAAATATAATAAATAAAGGAAAATAATAAATGTACTTACAATAGCCCGAACTGCTTTTGTGATAGTACCGTTTCAAATTAATATTAAAAGCGTTTCATTAAAATAAATTCAATGGAAAAGCAAAACATCGAGTCTGCATATTTCAATATATCAAAATGCACTCAAATGTAATTTAAGTTAATTTCGTACAGAGAAACATAATAGCTTCAAAGAATAATTTGATACAAAACTGTAGTGACAACACAATTTTATCGACTACTTTGAGCATCAGTTTTGTTTGGTATTTAAAAGTTAAACAGGGAATTGCTCTAATATCTCTCCGCCACAAAATTTCCAAAATCGACATGTCAATAAATCATTTTTGATCTTACTAGATTAAATATTGACACAGAGGGTTTAATATGTACACGATAAAGTTACAGCCTATTATATTGCGTCAAATTTATTCTACATTAATGATATCGGCAAGCATTCCAGAGGAATTGTTTAACTCTTTATAGTCATAAGATAAATGCTGACAAATTTCGCATATGACTGGCAGCAGTATAGTCAGTTTGTTTTCAGAGTACCTGGTGATACCCTGTTTGTTCTCTACTGTTCTTTTCCTTTTATCGTACCGAAATTTCAAACATAAAAATTTTCTCATAAAAAGTAAACACATGATTAAGACGTATACATAAAACATCCTATTAAAATAACTTTTTAATGACCGCAAGTCTCTCAGCTGAAAAGAGTATTTTTTATCATATTGAAAAGTACAACGTTCTACACCAATTAAGCAGTGCTCTGAGAAAACTGTCGGTATAAGAAAATTTACTTTTATGACTGTCTGTTTGTTATATCGTTTGTTTGGTTACAGTGTACATCACACTCGAACATGTTTCAGTGACACGGTACCGCCAGATGACCATTTGTGGAGATTGTCCAGATGAAAATAAGCCCAGGAAGACACACCCAGCCTTCTGCAAATAAACAGGCCACAACCTGCGTGAGGCTGGATGATCCTTCCCTAGTCTTATTTCTGATCGGCTCTCACCTCCACTGATATATACTTTACTAGACTAGCTGTCACCATATGCCTGAAAGGTTCAAATGAGAAACAGTAAACAAATAAGATATTAAGTTATATAAATGTATTTATCAAGATGCGACGATGCCCAAGGGTCACCCATGGCCCTGCGATTGCAAGCTCGTCTGAAGACTGACGGTTCAAGCGTTCTTATCCTGCCTATTTCATCTGTCGGATAAGATATTGATAGAAACAATTAAAAAATTGTTTCAAGGACTGGTTTATTGCTTTTTAAAATCAATTACTGCATAAGATGAAGTCCGGGATATAGGTCAAATATTGTTGATGGACAGTTAGTCAGATGCCGCCATTATGTTACTGAAGTAACGTTGAAATATCGTAGAGTCAAATGAAACAAGGTATGAAGGTCAAAGATACTGACTCGCCATTCTCCAATGAGTCAGAACACAAATCGGATGAATACAGGAAAATTAAAGACCTCTAAGATTCTAGACGAGTGGGGTAAGGTGTCACGGACGGAATTCCCTGTCGACCAGTAACACGCGTCGGGGGTCCACGCACAAATAAAAATCCTCTAGGTACAAAACCGTTTTGCAGAGAAAGTAGTATATTTTGTCATTATGAGAAATGTCCTGCTTACATATTTCAGGCAAGCTATACATGTAATTAGAAATGCGAGAATCAAGGCTTTTGGCAAAATTATCAAAATTGTATTACAGTTTGTGATATAAACATATATTTACCCAAGTGATCAGTGAGGTGTTCATTAATATCTAGCGGACTTCTGAGGTATAAAGGCGAGGGTCCACTGTTTATCATTTACACATAAGTCAGGACACTGCGTAAACTCCAGTAGACTAAGACAAAATCAATCACAGAAAATGTACATTCGTTTGGTTTCCTGACGGATATTTCCAAATCTAGGATCTACCTAGACTTTAATTTGTTTAGATATGTCAAACATTCGACTGGTCGATCATCAAATAATCAGTTATGAAAGTCTTTGGAGGAGCAAATGAAATCGTGTACATTTTGTACAATTTCGTAGTTTAAAGTTTAACCATATTTCAATGTTATTTAATAATAATAATAATAATAATAATAATAATAATAATAATAATAATAGTATTATTATCATTATTATTATTATGATTATTATTATTTTAATTATCATCAATGCTATTAATAATATTATACATGTAATCAATTTGTTATTTTATCTTCCAATTTTTCATCACTTATAATAATTTTCATTGTTATTTTTATTTTCCAATATTATTATGCTTATCTTAGTTATTTCATCATGATTATTAATTTTTCTTTACTTTCATCCTCATTATTTTGTAAATCATTATTCATAATTGTATCCTCGTGATTGCCATTACTATCTTTAATATCAATGTAAACATTATTAAATGTCTCTAAATACCGATTCTCTACAATCAGAGCATTTTAAACTTACCTATTTAAATATACGTATATCCATGTACTTCCTGAGGGGTTTAAGTTATGTGACAATTGATAGGATACATGTATTGCCAACATGCAATCAGCCGTGAAAATTTCAGATGGACGCTGTCTTGTAACTTTCTTGATAATTACTAAGTGGAAAAGATTATTTTACAAAACTTATGTCATAGGATTTATTTTGAACATGAAGTTATAAGTACAATGTAATGACAATTCTGAACAAGAATCAAAATTACAGATCTCTTTGTACAGGGTCCGGGTACATGAAGATTAAGCACAAAGCATGATTTGTTGCTTCTTTTTAAATCTTCACGCATATTTCAGTATTTTAAAAAGTGTATCAATTTGGCGTCTTATTTGGGGTATAATTGACAAAATTTGTTGACAAATCAAATATCACAAGTATGACTAGAATGTGTTGAATATTATCATTGTAGACCTCATCATTATCGCTTTTTTAAAATTGAGAATATTTCCTGTAGCTAGGAAATGGGGGCGTATACATGTGGTAAACACCTTGTAGAATCCCACGAAGTAAGAGTGAAACTTACAGTCATAAGAATCCAACCCATGAGAAATTAACAGGATGTGTAATTTTTCGCCCAGCTAACATCCTCAAATAAAAGTGCGTCAACGATTGTAATTGTGGCCTAGTATTCGATTCGACAACTTACTGAATACATTCAAAACCGCATTTCTCCTGTTAAAGCTCTCACTAAGCAAATGAAATGAAGCACATCTCCTTTGAAATCAGACTTTTGAATGTTTTGTAGATGTGTGTTTGACCTATATGAGTGAATGGCATTTCTATCCTACTTTGTTCAACACATGGTTCAGCAGTTTCATAAACATGTGCTTATATTTTGCATATTCAGATCGTTCAAATGAAACTATAAATTCCTAGATGCCGTGCCACAGTAGTTATTGGCACGTTAAAGATAACTTTCTCTTTGTCTCTTTCTACAATGCCCTCGAGTGTCGCACTCAGGCTAATAGTTGAATCATTTCGTGAGTATCCGATGTCATCTAGATTTTTAAATAAAATATTCCTAGGTGAGACGTTAAGCCAAAAACTTCACTGTCGTAGAGGTAAATATGAGGCAACACTTCACTCGTTATCGTAATATGCGTGTATCTGTCCCTACAGTGTATAGGGGTTGTATACTACTACTTCCTAACAACATTCCGTATCAATATGTTGGTTTTTTTTAGCTTAATCAGTCGGACTTGTTAGGGATGCTTAATTAGCATTTACCATCCTACATGTAGGTTCTCTTGGTCTTTGTTGAAATTACAAGCTTGTCCATTAACCAACAAGTTAACACGAACGAGCACATGTTGAATTGCACTCCGTGGTACTTCATATATAAAAAATACAGTATAAAAAACTTACCTTGGTTGTCGTTTCGCCGGTTAGTAGTTACTATAATCATATCAAAGGAAATAATATCCCACAAAATAATAGAATTATCTCACTTCAAAATCGTGGATAGTTTGACCACATCGTTATATGGGACACGGTATAGACCATCTGTTTCGCTTCAGAGAAAATAGAAATTGAACACGGGTGACAATCACCTGAAATTTATCAGTTTAAATACTTGCTATACAGTAAACAGTGCTGGTACGTATACATGTATAAAGTCCATGCTTGAATGGTCATAAATGTAAGCGATGGTTATAGTACCTATTAAGCAATCTCTTTACAAATTATTCTCTCTTTTTCTTCCGTAAAGAGGCGGGATTGTCGGGTGTGTGTCGCCAAGTTAAATCACGTGTCGATAAGTAGTTAAATCCAACTTTTTAGCGTTGTAGAATATACGCACCCATGGAATCATGTACATGTATTATCTAATCCGTATAGAACGAGTCTTAAAGTTTCTATGAAAATGCAAATTTCCGTGTTTAGAAAAAAAACAGTCTTTGCTTGCTTGTGCAAGCGATTCTATTTTTTAGAGGTCTAGCCTTAATTTATCGGTCGGTTTTCGTACTTATCCATCTATTTCAATCGTCTCTGAAATACCCATACTCCTATCATTCTCAAATCAAAACGTGTCACAGATGACCGAAAAATACTGGAGCCTCACAATCAATCATTTAACATGAGTATGACAACTTTTTTCTTACCTTTTGTCCATCGTTTGACTTTTTAATCATGATGTCTTTACCAAAGCTTGTGTATATTTTGATTGCAGTTGAGAGATATATAGGACCTTTGGGTATCTACATTTCTAACCTAGCAACTCCGTTTAATTTTACCAGAAGATAAAATAAATTAATTATATTTTATATATGGGCCAAGCAAGTCTTATCATTTTCTGACTTGAGACAAGTTTTGTTTATACAAGATATTGGGTATGACTCTATCTACATGTATGAAATTCACCTATTTCACCAAAGAACTACATTGATGGATGTCGCTAGCTTGCTTGCAGTTTTAAATTTTGTTTATTGTCAATGAATATGCTATACAGTCAAACCTATTTTAAGAGAACATCCAGGGAATGACAAAAAAAAAAAGGTCACATTTGACAGATGATATCTTAATTCATTTGACTTATATAGGAAAAAGTCAATTTGGGAACGTTACACTCAAGAAACATAAGACAGGCAGGTTGTCATTTAATTCACTTGGTCGCTAAGACAGATTGGACTGTTTGTGTTATTTAGTTCATGCTTTTAATGGAGACTCAGTTTGCTGCACGCACTATATTTGCAAGGAATACAACTTTATAAGATTTAATATTGATTCTCCCGCGGATTCTGTCACGTGATAGTACCGATATGATCATTTTTCCTCTGTAGCGTAATTAGCAGAGAGAAGGTAGCCTCGGCGACCTTCTCAGTTTTGCTGGTTGATGGTATCTTTTTCATTTAAAATATAGAATGACAGAGACCGAAATACCATTTGTCCAGGAGACGATATACAAATCTGGTAAACACAGGATTAACACTGACCCCTGAATATTTAACGGAGAAATCAGGTGTAATGAAGGACTATTAAACATTCTATTCATACAAATCGAGGTAAATAGACTAATATCATACAGTATTTTTGTTGATTTGGATAAAGATGGCGTCATTGGAATTTTGTTCCGATTTGTTAATATTATTGATCGATATTTACGATATGATATATTCGCTTGGTTTAAAAATGAATAAATTCTAATAGACTCATAAAATGTCAACATTCGACTACATTCAGTTGACTTTATAAACCAGCTCGAGCATGTATAGACTGCACAACTGAATCAAACGCTGGACAGGGAACCCGACTCGCGTATAGCGGTAGACTTTGAACCATTTATCGCTCTCTCTTTATATTCATTTATTTCAACTTAACACATTCCATCTCCAATTACCATTGAATAGTCAGAGAAAAACAACGAAAGAGTGCAAAATGACTAGTCGAATTTGGTATTTTACGGAAATAGAAAGGTTCAAAGGTGCACTGACGTTGGACTTAACATGCTAAAAAGAGAAACTGACTTCTTACAGACACTTGGTCCCATCCCGTAAGGAAGTCTCTTTGCTCATGTTGAGACCGACTTTAGTTTTAAATTGTATTACACGATGTATTGAACGTTGAATTTTTTCTGTAAAAATCCTAAATCAGGGCAACTAGATATAAGACCCTAGCGAGAGCGTTGCTTCAACCTGTTTTACTAGCAGTTATGTGCCATAATTTACAGCTACAGCCAACAAAAGATTTGAATTTTCCTACTTTTCCCATCAAATGACCACGTGATATTTACATGAAATGTGTTATACCTACGGTGCTCTCTTCAACACAAGGACTTAACAAGAAGGTTTATTCAATGTTTGATTGTCATTTATTACCATCATGAGTTGTTTTCCAAGTATCATATCCTACCTATTGTCAAAAATTCGAATGTGTGAATGAAAATTTGTCATTGGTATCATAATTATAAATTTGTCAACAATGATCGGGGAGTTAGAAATTTATTGGAATAATTATGAGTGATTTCAAACACTCGACCTAAGAGCATGCACGGAGCTAATCTATTTCAAACAGATTTGAAGTTGTCAAAACAAGATTAGAAATTACTCATGGTAACTTTGCAAATACCATAAAATGGTGTACCAACTTTTAGGGATACCGATTTGAAATTGATGATTAACTACGGTGACACATATAGGATCTATTTTGGTTTCCTAGTTGTGTATGTCCTTTGGTTTCATAAACTTTGAATACTGAATTGTATAAGAGTTCTGTGTAACAAAATTTCATCTATAAGCGCTCTTATCTGAACGCCACCAATTCAATTGCTCGTATACAAGATATTCGGTAGTTGAAACAGATACAAAATATTTCCGAAAAGATGGTGTGACTGTCTTGGATCAAAGTCATGATCTTGCTGACCTTGGCTCAGCTAATTTTCAGTCCAAAAAGTACATGCCTCATGATATCAGAAATTTCATATGCATACATGACATTTTAGTATTAGTTTACACGATCAGGCATGTATATTTTCATGTAAAAAATACGTCTGCTATTTTACTTCTCAATGTACAGACAATTCAATTAACGGTGTTTAATGAAAATGTATATCGTTCATTTTGTGCACGCACATACAAATGTAAAAAAAAGTTATCATTTATCTGAATTGATAGATTGATCATTGATCTCAGAGGCAATACGTGTATTCAAAATGGACGACACAAAAGGAGAGAAATTCACACTCATCAATGGAACGAGAGATGACATCATGACTAAAGACACACGATATTACAAACAATGATCTCCACAGCATTACATATAACTATAGATAAAGTATCATGAACCCACAAAAAGCTAGGAATGAGTTCAGGTGCCCCGTAAATGTAAGCAAAGCCTATTCCATGTTCGGCACCCGTCGTCTCACTCACATAACCTATTCTGAAATAAGTCATATCCTGTATAGTAGTAAACGAGAATAGACGAACGTTATTACAATTTTGACAAAGGAAATGCATGTATAATCCCAGTAACGCGTGATCCGGTATTCCGTAACGATAAACCAGGCAATGATGACGACAGCAATGACTTAAACTAACAGTCAGGTACACATGACCCTGTATAGAAACTTTGTTAGTAGCGATCTTATGTCAAAGAAATCATGACAGTAAACATATATTATTGAATATCGTAACAACTTATAGATGTATACTCCACAGGTGCAACTTGAATGTTGCTACCAAAAAATGCAAAGTTCTTAGAAGGAAACACGGAATCATCTCTTTTTATTGTAAAAATTGGTTCTCATCCGAACCCCACTTTAAAATTGTCAGGAGTAGCGAGGGTATGAAGCAGACCTGGAAGTGTTTTTGTGTCCTTTTTTAAGTTAATTTAGATAAATGCGATCAACGTAGTCAACAAAGTTGGAATTAAAGAAAATCATCACCCTTAAATAGAGGAAGATAAAAGGTCCGGGCTTAGTTCTTTAAAGTTTTGAAAGCCCGTATATGAACTCAGCCACGTACGACTAAGAATAGAAGTCAGGAAGAAGGGGAGCACAGTTTGCTACCTTTGGATTGCCGACATTATTTTTAAAAAAGTCACTCCAATATATTAGAGATCTTGTTAGTAAAATAAATTAACTGCGTCGAATGTTATTTTCGGGGAACTTTTCTCAGAATCACAGCAGTTTAAGTGTAGGTTTAACCCTTCTTCGAACAAGGTATTTGTATCTACGTTCGCCATTTTTTTACAAGTAAAGCTGAACGAATTCTTTTAATTTCTTTTTAGTTAAAAAGGATAAAATTTTGTGTAGACTTGAGATCAAAATATATTTATGCTCTTGTGTGAGGAGAAATACCAAGAGTGTATGTACTCTCAAGGATTTATTTTTACGAATCCAAATTTTTTAATTTTTTAATTTTTTTAAAGGAACTAGCTTTAAAGGACTTTGAAAAGGAACTTCATGATTTGTTACAGGATTAGCTGTTTGTTTATACATCTTGTAAAAATAAGCCCTGTAGACTCCTTTATTTCTGCATTGAAAATAAAGTATTAGTAAATGGGAACTTTTAAAATTCTAACACCTGCTATCGTTTTATCTACAATACTACTTGTCTTATCGAACTGTCGAAACGCCTGTTTGATGAATGGAGAGCAAATAAGGTAGGTCGAGAGACAGAGAGAGAACATAGATTTAAGATATAGACAGGCATACGGTCTTCTTTAAGAGAAGAAAAATTTACATATAAAATACGTTGTCAATAATCCAATTTGTATAACTCCTGACATTCCCCATTACATGTCGAAACGTTAAGGAACCCCCACGGCACAAAATCAGTGCCAAGTAAGACCAAAGGGCTCTTTAAGGGCATTCGATGGCGTCCAAATATGAGTGGCAAAAACAATAACAACAATGATAACAAGTTGAAATGATTCCGTTAAAGACAACACAACATTTAATAGCTTCGTATGTCTAAAGGAAAATGTTTTAACCACCACCACACCCCCCCCCCCCCCCCCACACACACACACACACTCGCTCGTGCATTAAAACATCGGCAAGTTGAATTTCTTGAATGTTTATACAAATGCTTAAATGTTTTCTTTTTAGTCAATAGCCAAATTACCCACATACCAGTCCTATATTTCAAACACACACTTAGGTGATCAAGTAGACAATTTTGCCTTGTACATACACATGTATATATATATTCATATTATCTGTTCGAAGGTAGTATAAACAGAATTAAATATGTCGAGACATTTAGAGAATAAGAAATAAATTTATGTCTTCTTATAGAAAAAAATTACATAGATGAAAAAGAATGTCATTTATAATTTAGAATGGAAAATATTTAAGATTTCATTTTTATGTGAGAAAGTCATTGACAAAAAAGTAATGCTTTCTTGTATAAATCGAAAGAGAGAAATTAACATATACAGCTACGTCCATCAATCTTATAATTTTAGGCCGTGGATTCGACATGACAAGATTTGGTAAGTTTTACGTATTATGCCTTTATTTGAATTAATGTATGCCATATATGGTAAGCGTTGATTGGTTGGTTGTATTGCTGTCAAAGTCCAACTCAAGAATCATTCACTAAAATAGAGACGTAATAATCGGATACCGATGAAGGGCTACAAATGTAGGTCTCTGGGCCATCAATGAGTGAGAGTTCTTTGATATACTGATCTCGGTTTTTATCCTCTCATCCGATGGGCAGGAAAGCCAATCTGGCAAAATAGAACACTCGACTTCACGATCTAAAGCCATGATGGTTCGCTTTTTCTTTTCAGATATACGTACTCGTGTACTTACGTATATGCAACCGATCTTATTCAAATCCTGCCTTTTCATAATCTCTGGTAAAGAAATCCACTTTGATCGAAAAATTTTTTCTATCACACCAGACAATTGTTCAGTCATATGGTGGTGATTAGATTACAGTGTATATTGGTTCTGGAGAAGATGGGGTCACACATATTTCCGTGGATATCTAAAAAAAAAGTATTTGAAATTTTACATTTTAAGCCGATTACATTACAAGTATGCATCTGTCCCTTAATACATTTCCCTTGTTATTTCAGGTATACTATCGGTTTTACTGCTCAATGTTTCCTGTATGATTGGTAAGACATTATATAAGTATGGACTATCGGATGGTTGATTGGAAAACATTGTGAAGTCATTATTGGTATTCAAGTCAATTTTAAACAAAAAATCAGTCCTATGTTCAATATGTTGGAATGGTGACCAGAAGCCTGACCTTAGAGGTGACTTGACCTGTCCGAAGTCAGGTCTGGCCACCTAGTCACACACCTTACTCAAGATTGTTTCTCTCTTATGGAGGCGTCATCGACTGCAGATGATGGACACCAAATTGAGAAGCCATTAAGCAGTTAAGGTTCTTTAACATGCCAACACCTACTGTGCCACAGACCATCGGTTTTCCTCTCTAGTCCAAAAGACAGTAATAGCAAAACCCAACTTATCTTGCACGTGCTCAACAAAGGTAATCAGATTTCATTGCCCATTACTATTACAGGAATTCGGGTTTTATTCCTCTTCGTTATATCACTGAATTCGCTTTAAGCAGATTCGTTATAGACCGCATCTACTGTACTTTTTGAAGGCCAAATTATTATTGTAATAAGACAAAATGATATAGACCTAGGTCTTCTTTATATTTTGTGATAAGCATACCTTTAGATGGATAATTTTAAAATGCATATTTGCATCTGCAGGTTTCAGTCGAGGGTTGAAATGTTTGCAGTGCATCGATGCCGCATCTGTTGGTGATTGCAGCAAAACTGTAGACTGTCTGGCTCATGAGGTAAGGCTAAGAAAAGGAGTAAATACACTAAGACGGAATTCATTCCTCTTTAGTTTCAATATATCCAAGTAGGAATGTATATGACTTTGAGCGCTGCGAATAGTTGATAAATGTAGGCTTATGATGCGTATTTAGAAAATATTGCCAACGCCAAGACTCTATGAAACTATATGGGAATGAATAAGAATTTGACAGTAAATCGGAGAACTAAGTAATTAGGTTCTTTGACTGACATTAAGTCGTGTTCAGAAGATTGTTAACTTGATAACCAAAATTCATTTATAACTTTCAGCAATGCTTTCTAGAAAAAGTAACAACAAGCAGCTTAAATGTTGTCTACAACGCAGGCTGCCGTTCAGACCAGGTAAGGATAATAATAATAATAATAATAATAATAATAATAACAATACATGTAATAATAGTAATAGTAAAAATAAAACGTGATAAAAATCAAAATAATAATAATTATGTATAATCATAATGATAATAATATAAATAATAATAATAATAATAATAATAATAA
>JACSZP010006992.1:0-15199 GCA_016161895.1 Pinna nobilis | reverse complement strand
TATTTTTGAAAAATCTAAGCACAAGATATAATTTTAGCACTTTGAAATATGCTAATTTTGCTTTAAAAATCAGTACTCTTTTCCATTCAATATGGCTACCCCGGTTTCCATGGCAACCGATTTGTAAATTCAGGTTTAAAATTTTTTTTCTTGCATTGTAGCTCAATATTAGATTCGTTGAAATCTGAGACCATGCGTGCCCACCTCCCTATATAAAAGTGAAAATGCTTACAGAGAATGGCTATTAATGTGTACCCCTTCAGTCGGTATTACTCGTACTGTAAATCAAGCAAGATGGACAATGGCATTTTCTTTACTCAAAGTAGAATGGCACAGGTTAAATATCCACGGATTTATGGAGTTTATGTGATTTGCAAAACATATACCGAAAATGTATATTGACATTGGTAAATGATGCTCTCCTTTTGGCAAAAAAAAAGAATCCTTGATCTGTGCATGAAAATGTCAGTGATTCTGTTGATACAATCTGAGTGAAATGCACTATACAATGTTTAATATGGAAAATACGATACTTAACTCTGAAAATGGGCATATGTCTGATATATCTGCATGCACGGATCCAGAATTTTTCCCGAGGGGGTGGGGGTGCCAACTTTTGACAAAAAAACCTATTAAAATGAGCATCTAAAGTATCAATGAACAATGATCACATACATACAATGTAGATGGGAGATACTCGGTAAATTCCAGGGAGTGAGACCGACCCCCTATCCCCCCTCCCCTACATCCGCGCTTGATCTGATGTATTAAAAAATCAACTACATGTATGTTACAAACCGAGTCTCAGAAAACATTTCATATATCTTTATCTTCAAAAGTTGGTTGAAGAAATATTGGAGACCTAAAGATAAATAATGGATACGTGCAGGTACCATCCTGTGATTTATTGGATGGCAGAGAACAAAAGATTACGTCATGAAAATGTACTGAAAAAAAAATCATAAATTGTATTCATTGATAAGCATTAAGATTTGAAATTCCATTATCTCAATTCTTTCATATATTTTCCATTATTCATATTTCCATTCTTTCCGCAAGCTACTAGTAATAAGTAAAGAGGGAGAGGTTAATATTGTAAGATAGGCTTCTTGAATTTAAATTAGGCCATTCCTTCAAAATTAAATACCCTACTTTTACACAATCAGATGCATACTCGCGCCGTTGTACTTATTTTTCATTTACCGATTGGCATGAACAATAAAACAGCTTCTTACCTGGAAAGGTGTATGTCGTCCTCGATGATGTACTGTTTCCTTCGTCATTGTCCAGAATAACTTTTAACCTAAATGTGCCACCAACAAGTTTGGAATCAACAATAAATCGTAGATTTGTCAGTGGCACTCTGAATTTACTTTTACCTCCTTCACATGAATTTTGATGTACTGCTTGACCTGTAGAATTCCCACTATCATTGTAGTCAATATCATACACTTTAATATCGTCTTGTGGTGTCTGAAATTATAAAGCTCATAATCATGTATTCCATTGTACAATTTCAAATATAAATAGTGATCTCCTTCGACGGCAAACATACTAAACGAGTATACTTGTGCATGCACAGGTATCTTTATACCATGGCGAGCAAAATTAGAGCGATTTAGGAATAACCCTGTTAGTATGTTTAACTGTTTTGTCTGTCTGTCTGCTTAACAAGTTCTGAAAGTGGGTTTTTCTCTAAGAAGAAGACATATGACTACCGTATTCCATACATACCGTCCCTAAATCAGTTTCCACATTTTGACCTCGTGAACATGATCTTTTTTATTCCTACGATGTATATCGATTAAGATGTTGTGAAAAGTTGAATTTGTAGAGAAAAATTACCCGCAGAGTGTTTTCTTCCCGATCGGGTAGTTATAGTTATAAATATCAAATGCGCGTTCAAATAAACCATATTGAAGTCACACTCCAATAAATGTGAAGTCATGGTATTCAAAAGCAGACTATCATATCCTACAATTATCAGTGACACATCAAGTTGTCATATTCATTTTTACCTCTAAAGATTACATTCGATTTAAAATGGTAATGGCTTAAAATTCCTGCTATGGATACTGCTGAACGTTTCATCAAAACTATATGTAGGTAACAATACATGATTACTGAGGCCTTTTTCATGGCAACTAAATAATCGAAACAAGCGAAAGCGATATAGATTATTTGACAAACTTCAGCATGACATTTAAACCTTTTTGATGGCGACTTTCCAAGAAAAGATGCGAATAGTGTCACAAATCACCTGAAATGGCATCTCAATTTAGTTGATTTTTATAGGTAAATCATCTAGGCAAGCTTATATTTAGGTCACAGAGGCTACATAGTACTTTAATACAGTGAGAAGCGTCGTAAGTTAGCTGATATTTCACTAAGGTTATTTACATTTCAAATTTAATGATTTATACCGATAAAATTCCATCTCGTGATCTTTTTCAGGTTAAGGATGGACTTTGAAATTTAAAAATCACTCACTTGCATTTAAATTTATGAAACCATATTAAATTTATAATGAATGACTTGCGGTTTTTCTCGATTGTAAAACAATGTATGAAACAAATTTGATAGGTCTGAGTGTGCCACTTACTTGTAATAAATTCAGAATTGAATAAAATTATCCCAACAATGATTGCTTTGCAACCCATTATAGCATTAGATTTGTTAACCAGAATTCCATCAAAATCCGAATGGCATCAAAAATAATAATGAGAGAACAAAAATAAAGTAGATATGGTTTACATTTATTTTGGTTAATTATCGCGAATGTACAATAACATATTCATCTACACACTGATTTTGATACATGTAACCGATTCTCCGTATATCATCAAGATATAGGACTCACAGCGAGTGTTACCGGTCGATGGGAAATGTATACTCCATCTAGGCAAGTGATTCACCCTATGGTGTATCTTAGGGTTCGTGTTAACCCAAATCATTATTTTGTATTCCTTGAAGGAATTATGAGATATATCAACGTTCATTAGTTAGTTTTTATAGATACCCCTATCGCATGAAGTGAAGGTTTTTTCATTTTTACATTATTTTTCTTTTAGACTTCCGAATAAGAGAGAAAAAAATCAGTATGATGCCAGCAAATAACAAATTTGATTGTTTCCTTTTTCTATGTTTTCTGAGAGAAAACAAATGTTTTTTTATTCAAAAGAAATGTCTTTACCTCTTGCTGGACCTTAATTGTCAGCATACTTCCCTAACAAGGAACAAGATTTTTCAAATTAAGATATTTTGACCCTTTCATTTCGTAGGGCATGAACATTCGAACCATAGAAAAGAAACGTGAAAGTCAAGGGAAATGAACGTATTTGACCTTATTTGCATGCAATTCTACGTATATTAACGATTCCTTAGATTCTACTTTGCCATATTTTATTGCGCCAACTTTATTATATTGGACTAAAATTGAGAATATCCATTGGTAGTCAATTCTTTTCAAACTGGCATATTTGCAAATAACAAAGGAATTCGTGGCAACTCGGGGAATTTTCCGTGAACAAACTCAAATCTACACATCTTAAGATTTCATGTACCCCTCAAGTCAGGCTCTGTCTTTATAGAGACCAAATTTGGAACTTACACTTTTAAGGTTATTACAACGTCTCATTGACAAATAGTTTTGTGTGCTGACCCAATTTTTAGATTCTTCATAACAATTTTAGCCAGAAATATCAATGCCCCGATGGTGTGACCAAAATGTAATTGTGTGATTAAATGTAACTAAAGAATGCTAAAAGCTACTTCTTCGTTGGTTTAAATGTTTCCGAATACAGATTCATGGTAACACGTCAATAAATCAACATATGTCTACCTTTAGTTTTTCTCGATCGTTTTGTGAAGGTTCAATGAAGAGAAAGCGGTTGGTTTATTTGATTTAAAACATAATTCAAAATTTGACCCGAGTCATTTTCAGCATCTGTTTATGTTAGTACCCCTTTTCTAAAAGAGATGATTTCATATGTTACAAGATTAGCATTTTTAATACTAACCACATATTGTACTTTGAACTTAGGTGATGATGAGTAGCACTGCAGAGTGGTAACATTTACAGGTGGTATAAGTTCAATTGCATTGAGATGTACATCTTCCTGCGGATCTGGGTTAAATGTGACCTGTGCTGTTAAGATAAAATATTTTCAGAATATCAAATGTGTAAAATGAAAAAAAAAATAACAGAGAAAATTCTTTCATAGTAGTAAGGTATATCTTGTGGTTGCATTTCTATAATGTTTTATGTAGACAATTTGCTTAGATATTACAATAACTTGCTCTTTCTTGTCTATTTTCGAATTTTGTAAAGAAATATGAACCTTGAGAAATGTAACTTTTCAGAATAGGTACATTTACACAAATACCCAAAGCAAAAACTTATATCAAAGACAATCATAAATAAGTAAAACTTCATATTAAATTAAGTCTTATGACAAAAGTTTTGACATGCCATAGGCGTACTAAGTATAAAATAGTAAAACACCATATTAACAATATTGTAAATCGTATCTAATACAATATATTCTACAGGGACAATGAGGAATGGTATATCCTATCCATCACAGACATTTTCACTTCTTTTTTTAAGCATATTCTGTTTCTAAACTCGTCCGACGTTCAAACGTCGTAAGTCGCATGTTCTTGCTAATGCTTTAGAAAGAGATGGATGAATGCAATGCAGCACATCATTTTACAAAGTTCTATTTATGTGAATCAATGAAGAAGGTCGTACACAGTGTATTCACTTAGCAACATGGAATGATTTATATATCCGATTTGATAAGAATTATTCATGTATATACACTACCTTTGTATCTGTACGAGGGATGCAAGGCTATAATTGTATTTTGAATGAACGAAATGTTTATTCCTAAATTAAAGCGCATCAAAGAAAAAAAAAAAAGACGGAACCAGAAAAATCAAACTTAATGTTAACTATTTATATAAATCTCTTCTTGATGCAAACAAACGAACCACCTATTTCAGCATCCAATGATAAGTTTGCTTAGGTTATTTATGGAACAGGTGGGATAACATTTAAAGAACAACTCCATGCAAAATTAATGTCAAAATACGCTTCCTAAAATAGTCAATGAAATAACTTCTCAATTTATTTACTGAAGGATACGATTTACGGGTGATGTATGTATTTACAAAGTTTGAATAGGTAACTATACCGTGCTGTGATACTATATTTATGTCAATGCAGGTAGATTGCACTGGGGTAACACTGATAACAAAAGCTACTTTACTTCCTGGTATAATCGATATAGCTGAAACTATTTTAAAGCGCCTAATGGGATAATGCACTAACATTCAATTCAAAATAAAGTATGCATAGGGAGCTTTGAAGAATACGAATTTTCAGAATCCTAAGCGTCCACACAAATAATAGAGTACTAAAAAGTATATATGCTTCAACATAATATCACATTATGTCACTGAACTGTACAAAATGTAAGTGATAGTAGTACCCGATATATTGTCGAGTAAACAATCAGCGAATTCTTGCATGAATATCATTTAACACAACTGAATGTAATAGATATTGTGACCCGGTCGATGGATTTTGAGTTAGTCTGAGTAACTTACCTTTCACAAACAGAAATACTTTCACACACAGCAAAATATATAGCTTAACGTATTTCATCTCAAAGTGAGATTATTGGCGTCATACACCTCATACCAGGTAGTAAATTGGATTAGGTCGGGCTCGCGATGGTGAATATATTTCACCTTACAGAATGACCTGGATATAGGTAACTCATGACTTCATGACCGAAATTTGATTTTATATAATGACATAATAGTAGGTATTTATACAAAGATATAAATACACGCATACACACATAAACTAAATATACATGTATATAACCAAATGGTAATCAATCCCTCAGCTTAGGTATTTTAATATGTTTTCTAATGGTAGAATGAACGTAATCTTTCGAATATTTTTTTTATTATAATTAAGGCCCGATTAACCGTTTCTGAAAATCGGTGTTAAAGTTGATTGGTATATATATTCCCATTGTTATACACGGATTTCTTTTCTCCCTTTTTCGTTTTCGATTATCACTTTATTACACTTTCTCCCGTATTTGATACATATATGAAACCGCAGGTTCCGCACATGGCAAACACCTTATTAGTAATTTTTTTTATTAAATATCACCTCAGCATATCTTGCTTTGCAATTAAATCAGTTCATCTGCTAATACTGCAACTATTATTAAGCAAATATGTAAGACAAGTCATCAACGATATTTATAGCATTCCCGAGGCAATCGATAGGTTGTCATTTAATCTAGATATCGGCATGTCTGTACAATCATACTATTTTGTCACATTACTAACATTGTCCCGGAAAATATATATGGAATTTTTTTAATATATTTCATGATAGATTAGAAAATAACGGAAATGAATAGTTTTACTTTAAATTAAACACATTTGCTAAAGATGGATACTTGGAGATACCGAGGGGTCATTTGAGATCCAAATATCGAAAACAAGACAAAATCATGGCTAAAATCAAAAGGGACAGCATTACAAATAGCAATCGACACACCATTATGTAACTAAATTAGAGAAGATAAAATCCAACAAAACCAGGGTGGGTTCATTTTCTCATGGCAGAATAAATGTAATCACTTTATATATTTTACTTTTAGAATCTTGAATCAGTTGACCGTTTCTGAAAATCGGTGTTACAGATGATTGGGGTATATTTCCGTTGTCATTCATCTAATCCCGTCCTTCGTTTTTGTTTCGACTATTACTGGATTAGACTTTCTCCCCGATTCGATGCAAATGTAGAGCGACAGGTGCCGGGCATAACAAAAGCCTTATCAATATCTTTTTTTATTTAATTTCATTTTAGTAATTCTTGTTTTTCAGGTAAGCTAATCCAATAATACTTCAACTATTATTAAGCAAATATATAAGACAGCTCACCATCGATATTTATAATATTTGCCGTGGCAATCGATAGGTTATAATTTAAATCCTAATTTTTGTATGTCTGTTCATTCACTCTTTTCACGTTACTTACACTGCGCCGGAACAGGAAATCAATCTCTGTAAGGAAGGCTGTTGTGTTTTTCTTTTCTTTTATTATAGATTAGAATGTAATCGAGGATGAATCGCATCAGTTCTAATGTTTAACAAACTTACTCTTCCGATAACTCCTCACTTTGAAATGCAATGATTTTTCTTTGAGCTAAGCCAATCACTGATGTGTAAGATATATATCTGTGTATCAAAAATTAAGATAAGAAAGTGTTAATCTGCAGATAATAATATTTCTACATTTATATGCATTTCTGCAAAGCAAAAAGTATATTTACGGTAATATTTCTGCATCGTTACAAGGAAATGACTTGGAAACAAAATATGTTACTTTATAAAAGAAAATAGTATTACATTGATTTACCAGTTCTTATCGTTTTAGGTTTGAATCAAATGTGCGGCAGTATGATCACGTGGTACTCCGGTAGATTACTTGCCTTAAGATTGTTAAGTCATGGGTTAAACTCAGAGCGGCACAAGTGATGAATGTTCCTGTTGTTCGAATAAAATGAGGAATCCTTCGTCCGGTTTCAATATATGTGCCGTCAGTTTAGATATTCTTCACTGTACAAGATAAAGTTCATAGGATCATCAGTGCTATGACGACTGACCAAGATATCGATGTATCAAACTGAAGTCGCAGTCTTTGGGCGTTGTAATGAAATTTCAGCAACAGATCTAGAGCTTGTAATGCTAAGATCAAGAAATAAAACAACGGTTTGAAATTATTTTCTTTTATTAATGTTGCAAATTAAAATATCGTTTATGTGGACCAAAAACTGGAAAAAGTTATGAATTCATCGTGATAAAACGTGTACACATAAAAAAAATGGATCTCGATGCTAATATGATAAGATTTTTATTAATATAACGATATAGTGATATCTTTTCTCTAGCCATCCAGAAATAGCAGAACAACAATATGAATAAAATAAAAGATGTAAACCAGTTATATAAAAAAGCTTTCAATAGAACCAAAGCTCCAAAAAAGAATGAAAAGCTGTGAAAGACTAAAGTGCTTAAAGAAACATTTGTCTAAGATGCCCCCTAGATTAAGATATAGAAGTAAAAACTCTTAATCTAGGAAACAAAATATTTACCAAAATGAATTAGATTCACTGTAAAACAACGGTGTACATCGAACAGACATCCATACTAATTTTAAGTTCTCGGTTAAATGTTAAAATATCGGGGTATAAAATGTACAAAAATATAAAGGTCTTAATGATATGCAATGCACAAAATAAAAAAGTAAGCTAAATTTGATTGGCATAAGCATGGCTGAATAGGCAAAATTTCATATTATACAAAGCGACATCTATGAATAATTGTCTTGAAGAATATAATTCATTTATACATAATATATATTTACAACAAATTGTTGGACAGCCAAAACAAATATGGCTGCTATATGTTTGTGTTGTGGACTTCACCTCACAAGAACATATGTAGTGACTGCACTCTGTTAGTCAGATCAAGAACATATGTAGTGACTGCACTTTGTTAGTCTGATCAAGAACGTATGTAGTGACTGCACTTTGTTAGTCAGATCAAGAACATATGTAGTGACAACATTTTGTTAGTCAGATCAAAAACATATGTAGTGACTACACTTTGTTAGTCAGATCAAAGACATATGTAGTGACTGCACTTTGTTAGTCAGATCAAGAACATATGAAGTGACTGCACTTTGTAAATCAGATCAAGAACATATGTAGTGACTAAACTTTGTTAGTCAGATCAAGAACATATGAAGTGACTGCACTTTGTAAATCAGATCAAGAACATATGGAGTGACTGCACTTTGTTAGTCAGATCAAGAACATATGTAGTGACTAAACTTTGTTAGTCTGATCAAGAACATATGTAGTGACTACACTTTGTTAGTCAGATCAAGAACATATGTAGGAACTGCACTTTGTCAGTCAGATCAAGAACATATGAAGTGTCTGCACTTTGTTAGTCAGATCAAGAAAATATGTAGTGAGTACACTTTGTTAGTCAAATCAGGAACATATGTAGTGACTACACTTTGTCAGTCAGATCAAGAACATATGTAGTGACTGCACTCTGTCAGTCAGATCAAGAACATATGTAGTGACTGCACTCTGTAAGTAAGATAAAAAAATATGTAGTGACTACACTTTGTTAGTCAGATAAAGAACATATGTAGTGACTGCACTTTATTAGTCAGATCAAGGACATATGTAGTGACTTCACTTTGTTAGTCAGATCAAGAACATATGTAGTGACTGCTCTTTGTTAGTCAGATCAAAGACATATGTAGTGACTGCACTTTGTTAGTCTGATCAAGAACGTATGTAGTGACTGCACTCTGTTAGTAAGATCAAGAACATATGTAGTGACTGCACTTTGTTAGTCTGATCAAGAACGTATGTAGTGACTGCACTTTGTTAGTCAAATCAAGAACATATGTAGTGACTGCACTTTGTTAGTCAGATCAATAACATATGTAGTGACAACATTTTGTTAGTCAGATCAAGAACATATGTAGTGACTACACTTTGTTAGTCAGATCAAGAACATATGTAGTGACTGCAGTTTGTTAGTCAGATCAAGGACATATGTAGTGGCTAAACTTTGTTAGTCAGATCAAGAACATATGTAGTGACTACATTTTGTTAGTCTGATCAAGAACATATGTAGTGACTGCACTTTGTCAGTCAGATCAAGAACATATGAAGTGACTGCACTTTGTTAGTCAGATCAAGAAAATATGTAGTGAGTACACTTTGTTAGTCAAATCAAGAACATATGTAGTGACTGCACTTTGTTAGTCAAATCAAGAACATTTGTAGTGACTACACTTTGTTAGCCAGATCATGAACATATGCAGTGACTGCACTTTGTTGGTCAGATCAAGAACATATGACATTTTCAACAAACTCCGACATTTTACTGAACTAACTTGATTTACGTGGAACGTTTAAATCGGGTGCGACACAGCAAAAGAACCCGTGCCTAATTACGGACACCTGGTCCATTAGGATTTTGTAATTGATTTCCATGTGGAGATAATTATTATTCCTCAACTTTTGATACTTATAAGACTTGGATTTTAGAATATCCCTCGGTACTTTTTCTAAATAACATCTTTCAAAATAAAGATGAATTAGTTATATTCCGGGAAAAGGGTAAGGATAGATGGAAGGAGCGACACGACGCAAAACTATAAAATGTACAAGTGGAATCTAATCACCGGGTAATCAAATAATATATATGTAGATAACAAAGAGTTTAAACAAAGATATGCAAACTGATAGACATTAAAATGAACAGCATTCCATCAATAAATAAAGGTAAAAATATTAAGATTTCATTTTAATTTGATTGATGAGTTTTTCATCTCATTGGATACACTAATTTGATTGCATGTATAAACAAGTTATATAGAAACCGTCGAGAGAGATATCTGATCATTTAACAAGAAATTTGATAACCAACCAAATACAGACAGATATGTCGTGAAAGTATACATTTTGTATAAGGATTGTCTCTCAAAACCAAGTTCTTCTGTGGTTCTCTCATGTTTAGAAATAGTAGTATAGTAAATATTCACAAATATCACATATTATAAATGTACAAACTACATACATAACTATTCGGCAAGTAAAGCATAACGATCCACGAAGGAGATTAAGAAAACTTGATTTCAATTATTACTTAGAAGGTTTATATGTAGAAATATTTTCTGAATAAATATTTATCCCATGATAAAGAATTTTCAGATCAACATTAAATAAACTTTCAATATATCAGTTATGAAAAGAAGTGTACGGTTAACCTATATACAAAAAATATTCGATGATCGAATAACTCAGCTCACCTCGACGATTTGTTTTTCTCACGGTCATGTACATGTTTTCTTTACATGCTTATAAAGCTTACAATATAGTCCTTCGCCGTCTTCCAGCTAGTGATGCATCAAATTTCCAGTTTTTATAATCCAGCTAATAACAAAAATAATACCTGGAAAAATGCGGGTATCTACGATGGGACAGTAGCATTCCTCGTTTCTTGAGGTGAGTTTTAATGGTCTTCATAGACAAAGTGCGTTATATATCGGATCACATAAAAGATGTAAGAAAAATATAAATCGGTTATCACATACAAGTCGTATATGCGTATATGCAAAGTCGGTGTGCATATAGTGAAAATTAGCCACTATTTAAGTTGTGCTATCTCAGCATAATAAAAATGGTAAAAGTAACAATCAAAGATCGATCAAATAATTTCTATAGCGAATACAAAATAAGATTTGAGCTAAATCGTTCATCACGTTGCGTAGCATCTGTATTAGCATGTGTGCGATGGTATTTTGGTTCTTGTATTACTATCCGCCATCTGCACAATTTTTAAAGATTTTTTATGTAGTTTCTGTAATATGCTTGGTCTTTGACTGCTGTTTCACTGCCCTCCCTCTACATCACGTGCGTTATTTGGTGTGGGTTTTGCATTCGACTCTTCAAATTGAATCATGGCGTATCCTGTCGGTTCCTCCTTACGAATTGTTGGCTTACCACGTGTGGGTGGCTGATCAAATTTGACGTCCATGTAAAATAGGCCATCTTTGTTCTGAAATAGATGCCATAGAAAGTAAAAAATATATCCTTTATAAAAATAAAGTTACTATCTTCAAAGGACTGAAGAGGGAGGGGTGTCTTGTGTCTTGCTTTCGGAAGTAGTAATCCAACCACAGCATTCACAAAGTCGTGGCCGAGTGGTTAGCGTGTTCCACTGCGAATCGAAAGATCCGGATTCGAGCCGCGTAGAGCCAATCCGCGGTTAATCGTCCCTGTCTTTCGGATGAGACTTTAAAGAATCCTCCCTGCTCTACGGCGAGCAGTGCCGCGCATAGGCAACATTTTAGCCCTTCACCGGCACACGGTAATGTCTCCATATGAGTGAAATATTCTTGAGTGGGACGTTACACAACAGTACCATACCATACATTCACAAAGTCAAACAGGAGTATAAAATATCGGACCAAGACTTATCACCATCAAACTAATTAATTTTGCTACAATGTACAAATGACATTTAAGGTTTAAAGTGACGAAAAGTTACAGTTTTATATGGCTGAAAAATAACTAGACTTATTTCAGTATTAGTTTATCTGTCTATTGGAATTTATTGATTAAGATACAGACAACCGAACAAATAAGAACATACCATGTCATAAATTCAACTGAGTGAGGATGGCTGAGGTTGTCAGCTTACTATAGGCCCCTTTGTAGCCATAATGTCACAGGGCCAACGTTTAAGCTAAAAACACTGACACTAATGACAACTAGCAGTAGTTAATAACAGTAATTATCATGGAAAAAATCACTTTTCATCTTGTCATCAATGTTGTTTTAACAATTTTGCAAGAACCAACGATGTATGTATACTAACCTATCGTATTTGTATCTTTAAGTGACTGGTCCTCATCTATAGCTTTCAAGAATCCACTCTCTACTGTATTTATGAGGATCAAAGACCTGTCACATTAATGCGACTAAAATAATATGATTAGACATGAGGTACATATTCCACTACTTCTGTAGCTAGAGTATCATGATACAACAACTACAGATACCAATATATCAATGGCCAGAAGAGCCAAAGTCAATATACAAATTAGTGGACATAGAACAAACACGGAACTCTGAAAATCCAAAAATCTTAATATGTACCATAAAGGAGAAAGTTTCCCCTTCTGATCAGTCTTACCCGTCGGGTAGACGGACAGCAGAATTTAAACCCCAAGAGTGTCCGAGAGTGGTATTCTACTAACCTTATATCCTCGTTGTTCGTTTTCTTTCGCCTTCTGCTCTGTGGAGCCAGTCTGCTTAAATTCATCCATATTCTGACATTGCTCTCCTACAATTTTACATAACATCAGTTTTAGTACTTAACGTATATCATAATGTTGTAAAAGTGATTCTAGCAAGCGGTTGAATAATAAGCTCAATATTATCAAGACAACTGGTATAAATTATTTTCTTTAACATGTGAAGAAAATTGAAAAAGCTTTTTAATGCGATGTTAAACAAAACGTATCGATAAAAAGCTAGCACAAAACACATTGGATTATCCATCTATTCAATATTTTTGCCTAATTCCTAGTTTCTGGGACCGTACGACCATTGTCTGGTACACTTTTTCTTCAACTGTAAAATAACGACATTCCTCAACTTGAATAATTTTACTGACGATAAACAAAGTCTTGGACAAATATCTCTCATAAGATTAATCTTTTAAGTAAGGTTTCTAGTATACAATTTAAATTTTAAACAGCGAAAATGTACACCACGTACGGCTTGTCTTAGGATAAATACATGCTAGCAGTGCTGCGGGAGGCATTTCGCACTGGAGTATTTCAGGGTATACATGACCCTTTAGAACTTAAAGTCTAATACGATGTTTGAAGCAACTTACACGGATTTAGTTTTACTTTTACCAATGGCGTGTATTCGAAGTGTACGATTTAAACGAGAAACTTCAAATTGCTTTTGGATAACAATTTGACTGGAAAGAAGACAAGAGTTCTACAAAAATGAGATACTGAAGAGTGCGTAATCTAAAACATCTTTATCAGTTGAGAGAAGTATAACGTTTTTTAAAGGTTCGCAATTTTCTTGATTTTGTTCAACTTAGTGTATTCTTAAATGTTAAGGATCAAGTTTGTCTGAGAACTTTCCGTTTTTATGACAATTTGTGTCAATGGACAGTTCGAGTTAAGAGTTCATTATTTGCTTGGCCCTGGACACTGTGTAGATATGTCTTCCCTGTATCTTATGCAATATGTTATGCTCGAAGTTGTAGTGAAGATACCCTAAACGGATAAAATCCATAACCCTACTTTTTCAGTCCTTTGGATATGAATGATGATACCAATGGTTGTTTGGTAAATAAAGGTTTGTTTTAGACATGTGGCATTTCAAACAAATATGTACATCATTCAGACGCTAATGTAGGCTTGAATATAACGGTACCTTCAGCTTTATCTTTAGCATTTTGTTTCTTCTGTTTTCCTACAAAGAGGTACAAGGTATCGTAATAATAATAATCAAACAAAAACAATACAAAAAATGATACACGTACAATGTATAACTATACATGTATGTGATTGACGCATAGGTAGATAAAAACACCAGTCGTATGGCAAAGACGCCATGTCAAATATTGATATACGAAAATAAAAAGAAATTGTATCAACGATATGAAAACAATTTGTCTGGCGATTTTATAGTCATGAGTTAGCAATGAAGTCCTGTTAAAGTAGAAAAAATATCTAGTTTATCTAGATAAAGCAGTGCGAATATCAACACGCAGATTCGTAAAAAATGCATTAATAAGTAAATAAAAGAATTTAAAAAAAACAAATTTTAAAAAATCTCACTAAACATACAATGAAAACGAGTCTAATATGTTAATGTCAGTTGAATGGACAAACTGTAAATCCCAAATTCAAAATTCTGGAAATGACATATAAATCAAAGAGAATGAGATGTAAACAAACATAGCAGCGGAAGTGATCCTCGAAAGAGAAGAGTGTTTAATTCCTATTAGGAGTAGTGAGATTGATTGCTGTCCGTTTTTATCAGTCTTGTCCTTATGAATAAAACGGAAGAAGTACCAAAGGATATTAGAATCCAAGTCTAAGTGAATATTACAAATCTAGAATAATAACGGTCTGAACGTAGAACCCGCAAGGGGGGGGGGGGGGGGGGGGGGGGGGGGAGGAAGAGAGGTCGGCCTCACAACAGCTGGAGGCGTGGCACTGAAGCGGAACTCAGGAAGGGAACTAACTGGAATGGAGTAGAGAGAGCAGCTTAGAATCGAATACGATTGAGAAGTCTTGTTGATGGTCTATCGTCATTCATGGGCCTTGTAAGTAAATAAGTAACCGTTGCATTCTGAAAAGTACTAGATTGCAATGGTTCCAAACTCGAATCAATCACAGAACTATTGGTACCAATTGGCTACTGAATAAAATGAATAATAATTTCAACCCTCATTGTTCTTTTTGTCACAATGAAATTGAAATCATATCATTGAGCACCTTTTTGGGGACTGTGAAAATGTCAAGACTCTACTCCAA
>JACSZP010006989.1:0-20838 GCA_016161895.1 Pinna nobilis | reverse complement strand
GAAGGAAGTAATAGTGCCTACGATGAGAAGGAAGTAATAGTGCCTACGACCAGAGACGTCTCTGCTACGACAAGAAGGAAATAATGTATTTAGATAAGAAGTTTATAAATGAAAATGAATAATCGACAAATCGACGAAAACATTTTTAATCCAAGCATAAAATTATATTATCCGTAATGCGTATCTCTGTTCTAAGTTATATGTGTTTGCATCTCCCCAGATTTCCCGGATGTAACTTAGAAGCATTTGAATAAAGTATTTGACTTTGCTTCCGTTATGTAAAAGCAAAGGATTCAAAAGTAAGTTTCATACAAGGTGTATAAAATGGCCGCCCACAGCGACGACCTTTCATTAAAAGTTCAAACGATGTCCTACGTGCAACAAAAGATTTACTATCCGAATAATTTAATTATGTTTGGCACATTGAATTTAGGAAACGTCTAAAAGCATACCTATTAACACTTCGATTTTTACAGACTACGCCAATATAGAAATAGAATAACTCCAAACTTTTTTTTTCTATTTTTATATACCGAGCATGTTGATTTGATTAAAAGTAAATGTATTATATGTACCCCTTGAAATAGTTCATTTGATGAATGAATTCAAAACCTATTATGTAGGAAGAAATGAATCTAAATTCAGCGAATATAAATTTAAACTTGGATATTGAGACCACCTAACTGTTTAGCTACATTGATCTTATTAGCGCGGTTGTCACGGTCTACTTCAGTGAGATTGTTCAAGCGAATGTTCTTTCCTCAGAGATTCATTAAATATTTAGTAGCGGCCACTCCACACAGTAAAATTTTAGCGAAATGCTACAAAAATACGAAATGGCTCAAAAATACATTTTTGGTTAATTGTATGCTCAATGATTTAACTGATTATTATGTGAGAATCGTCCCTGTGGCAATATATAGGCGTTATACAGGTAACATCTCATTTCTCCCCTGCCTACCTCGGCTTAAAGTTTTTGCTCCGTAAAAAATCCATTTGGCTCAAACATATATCCCTTTTTGCTAAATTTTTGGCTAAAAAATTGAAACCTTGGTGAAAGCTCTGCAGTAAGTGCCCTCATTGCAAGATGGCCATCCAATACCGGTGAGGATATTTAGAAAGTCTGAATATAGGCCTATAACGAGGTCCAAATGTCTACTTAATTACGAATATATTCAGGTACCAGGGAAATGAAGTCTTAAAATTAAGGAAGATCACATGACTAACCCCCACCCCGATAATCACTAGGCACTACTGTTTAACCGGAAGATGAGCTACTTAGCAGCGATGCAACTCGCCTAACACGAAATAAAAAGATCCTGTTTTTTCATACAAAATAAAATTCAAGTGAATTATGAAATATATACTTTCACCAAAGCATACACATTTTTGGCGCTATACTCCGAAGCAAACAACACTTAGCCTACACTTAATCGGGCGGAAGCAGAACATGTAACCGTACTTTAGTATAATTGCTCATCGAACACACCCAGGACAATAATCTATTTTGTAACCAAATTCATTTCCATGGAGGTAGTATAGGTCATTTTCTGACAAATATTTGATTAATGAAGCGAAATAGATTTGTTACTAATCAGAGAATTAAAGCGCTATCTAATCAAGCAGCCATTAATAACGTGCCATTTTTACGGAAATATGACCACGCGACCATTACGACGTCTTTTCACGAGAATTTGATATTCTGTCATAGGTCTTCACTGAATTTAATCTCATTATAAGTCATTCTGCTACCTTATATGTTTTCTGTGTTCATTAATTTATACAAATTTCTCCCTCAAACCAATGCTTTTCAGCGACGTTTGTATTCTGCACTCGGAGGAGGTCAGACGATTTTCTCCAGGGTGAAGTTTTTTGTCTCGCCAAAACTGTTATGAATCTTCTGGGCAGAAATCTAGACGCAGAAATCTAGACCATTGTCCATGTGTCTACAATACCTTATATGAATATCCTTTTATTCTTTGGTCGAGAGTTCCCTTGGTCGAATGATGTCCTAAGCGTTGTGCTCAAAACCATTTAGTCTCTCATCTTTAGTCAGCGTTGTTTTGAGCCTTACTAACGTTGACCATTTAAGATCTGATTGTATCAATGACGTGTTGATAGAAGGTTGATGTTTCCCTGGGTACTATTGACAGCGGAGCTACCACGTGCATGATAATTTAGTGTAAACCATAAAATGAAATATTTCAATAGTGTTTTAATTATTTTTCTTAGTTGTTGTTGTGTTGTTTAACGTCCCACTCAAAAATATTTCACTCATATGGAGACGTCACCGTGTAAACATGGATGAAGAAACACAATTCAAAATATCGATACAATGCTAGGCCTATCCCTTAACTTGCAATCTGACTTCTAAAACCGGTAGTACGTAAAATTTCTAAACCACGATGGATACCACTGAGAGACACCTACAAATATAAACTTGAGCTGGTTTAAAAATAAACTTTCCGCGGGCGTCAGGAGACGCTGTGATATATGGTGTTGAAATTCCTGGACGTTAGATTGATGCCGGTAATTAAAGCGTTCTCTACCATGCAATTTAAATGGGATGAGTAGAATACGAACGTAAACTTGCAGTAAAACGTTCCATCTGTATCGTAAAGAAATCAACAATACTTTCATGGGGATGTAATCGCTTTTGTGTGAAATCGATTTGATTTGTTGTATAACGTTAAGATGATTGTATTTAGGCTATCCTACCCATAATTTGAGTCTTTTCAAATCTGTAGCTTTTCGGAAATTTACGGATTCCTTTTGTATCACTTATCTAATTATGTCTGAAGGTGAGGTGATGACAATGCCATCATAGGAGGTCAATATGATTCATCGTCATTGCCATATTCATTCAGAAATCCGATAAAAGAAAAGTACTTCTATTGTTGAAATTCTGTTGGCTGTTTGAGCACTCTCTCTCTCTCTCTCTCTCTCTCTCTCTCTCTCTCTATATATATATATATTAATATACTAATGTGTTTTTGTTTTCTGTTTAAAATAATAAAGAACAAAACGTGAAATACCTATTCATAAACACAAACATTTATATATACATACGTCTATCCAATGTTAGGTTCAATGTTCGTCAGATGATATGGTCAGTTTTTACCGCCAAACAGTGAGTATTGGTCAAGCAGGTCACCAAGACATTATCGATAGAATATAATTTCAAAGACATTGAAATAGATGGACCAGAGACATATCTGTATTATACGATTCTGCACGGGAAAGAACATGTAGATCAAATGGTTTTACATTTCCTTACATGAGCATTACCCCACGTAGACTTGCAGTATTTCTGAATGACTTCATAAAGTGATTGTAACATTCAATCATTGACCCTATTTTGATTGTGTACGTAATGACTGTTCTTACAACGTTAACGTTTAAAATAGTGTTGCAAAATGACAACAGTCAATTTCTTGTCTCTAGTTTAAACTATCTGATTTATAATTGTGTTATAAGAAAGGACATTAACGATCTAGAACAAATCCAAATATGTACATTTAGACATATGGTTGTTAAATGCCTGCTACTTTTTACCGAGGTTTTTTATTTGGTCTACGATCACGAATCATAAACAAATGCTAAAACAGAAACTACATAATAGTATGAGATGTTTGCGGTCCCCATTGGTGGGGATTACAAAGAGAGTGCCACACAAGTTACATGGATTTACGAAAAATGTCAGGGAGTGGTATACGAAAGAGGTCTAACATATTGAGATACTTCAAGATAACCAGGGATTAGGCACCGTATACATCTGACGGGTGCCAGTTAATGAGCACAAATAGAAGAAAACAAATAATGTCAATATTGTAAGATCCTGTAGACAGATAGCGAAGGAGAACCTAGCATTTGCATATTGTCCAGTCACTTTAAGATCAGCGGGAACTGATACCTGATACAGTCACAGTAATTATTCTGGCAGAAAATACGGAACAACATAATATGACCCAGAAATACTCAGATTTGTCTGCTAATTGGTTGTTTACAGTTAAGATTTATATTAGTTTTATTAGTTATAATATGTACCTTTGATCTTTGGGCATGTTACACTGAGATATGTCTTTAATCACCGTTCCTGTTTTCAAATAGTAATGAGTAAGAAAAGGATTTTTGAGTCGGAGATAATCATATCTAGTCTTAATAATACATAATTGATAAACACACCGGTTGAGATATAATCACCTCTAAAATTCCCAAGTGTTATGTTTGGCTATTGACAGGTTTTGACATTCTACTCTTAGTTAGCATATTTTAGTTACGAAATGATTGTTTTCCTTTTGTTAGAACATGAAGCGCAAAGTTTGTTACATTGACCCATGGAAATAAACGGAGGCTTTGGAAATTGGCGGTAAAATGTTATTCGGATCATCTTGTCGATTTCTGTAGAAAATTTGATGAAATATTTCGTATATTGCGGTCCACAAGCTATTTTTGTACATTTCAATGTTATTTAAGATTTTATTACTAAACTCTTACATACAATATGTAGTAAATTAGGTCCTGTATATTGGAATACCGCTGAATTGATTTAGACTTAATTCATGTTCTAAAATCTGAGCAATTTCAGATTAACTTTTTTCTGATTTATTTATAAAGAATACGGTAAACAAATTTGTTTTGTTGTTGTTTTTAATTATTTGTATTTGGTATTTTTTCTGTTTTGTTTAAAACAAACCTTTTTATCCAACCTGTCTATCAAATTTTCCCGCCACTTACTTTATTTATCTGTTAGCTTATTCAACAAACTTCTACCCCCGTACAGAATGTAATTTTACAAACTTGCCCGCATATTACACTTGCATTAATACTTTTGTAACAGTATCGTGAATACCACCCACGCCGTCCCCGGTTTCATCTTACACGTAGATGGTCATTTTCTTTATGTTAGATCACACTTTAAGTCCAGTAACTCCGATTAACATTTGAAGCATCCATTTGACCACTTCAAACACATTAAGTTTAATGCAAATTAATGTACTGCTGAAACCGATACAATTAAATATCCGTTCTTATTTGTTCCAGATTACAACAGAAATGACCGGAAATTTGGATATCCCGGGATTGTCAATCTATGATGGAAATATAATTAAAATTGATCGATTCTGATTGGGTCAAAACAAATGGTGGTTCTCTCAATTGTCAACTCCACTTACAGTTGCAGTAATTTGACTTGAGTCGATCTTTCGTAATCAGGGATACACACAAATCAAAAGGTCTTGAAACAGATCGGGTTTCTGAACTTTCATCAGAAATTCAAAAGGAACGTGTGAATTTCAGTGTTGTCCATTTCGCTTTTGGCGAATTCACAAACAAACGATGAATTTATGAATGGATAATTTGATAAAAGGATAAATAATGTGATTTAAAAACGATCAATGTAAAAGTAAATAAATAAATTAAGTGGCTAAATAAAAGAAGTAAATGTCGTTATTCTTGTTTATTTATTCTTTCTATCCGGGACATTTTCCAAAAACCGATGCAGAGAGAAAGACCGTATCTGTACAACGCCGGCTTTCCATTTTATTTCATCTGCTTTTGCATGTACATATAGTCCTTCTCTGATCGGTGGGTCCTCTGATTTTCTGCGTTTCTCAATCATTAACGTTTCTGTTTTAAATATGAAGAGCACAAAATACGAGCGTATATCAAACTCTATGTTAAGACAGAGACGTATATACGTTATATACGGTTCTGGTCAAGAGGAGTCCAACAAAGATGGAAATACATCAGTCTCAACGAAATTAAAGGATGCAAGCCCAATATATTTCTTATACCTTGAAATTGATCGTGAGTGACGTTTGTCGTGAGGATTTGTTCCATAAAAATCTACTTGACTCTATTTTTCGGCAAATCTAAATCAGTAAAACAAATAACAAAACTAGAACGATCCGTTTACCAAATATACTTTTGATTTAATAATGACTTCGAGTTTAAGTAAATAAAGCAACTTATACAATGTTCGATGTTGTCATCACATATTTATGTTATTTAATCGTGTGCTAAGGACACAGACGGCAGGCTGGGGTGCTTAAGTACAGCAGGTGAGGCTTTGTACTCTGCAAATAATATTTTAGGATATTTCACCTGCTTGTGTTTGTTAGTCAGTTAAAGACAGATTCAAGTAAACGTGCACAAGGACGAAGACTAATCCAAGCTCCATCTTACAATACAATAACCATATATACATGTGTATTATATTTATTGAACTAATCCACAAGATGTTTCTCTTTTTGATTGATGGACGTTTTACAAATAAAATTTGATTCTAAACATTGGTATGGATACATGTTTGAAAGTATATGACAATTGGATCTTCACGCCTATCTGAGAATCGAGCATAAACAATTACCCGTTTTCCAGACAATTTGCGCCACCCTTAATTTTATTCAAATTCGATTTTTAGCGTGCTACTAGAATATTATATAGATCCCGTGCAAGAACGAAAAATTTATTTTTACAATAAATTTTATTGTCATTAAATATGGCCACAATATTTCTTCCTGTTGAGTGGAAGTGAAATGATTCTTCAGAGTTTGTTATTTTGTCCCCTTTTGATTTCAAATCTCGGGCCAAATGGATGCAAAGATAACTGAATTGACTGACAGATGCTTCATTCAGAATAATGGATATGGCAGAAAAAAACCTTAATTTTTTTCTTATCTCTCCTGAATATCTGCAAAATCATTATTACCTGTTGTGCAAAAAAGCTCAATATCCATCGCACTCTGTAATAAACGTTGCATTCAATATCGGTATTTACCATAACGGTCTGTTTTTATTTTCCAGGTTTAAAACATAAATCTGTGATATTATATCGCACTATATTACACAAGCATCAATAACAACGGCAGGTTTGATCTTCTTTGAACGGATATATCGATACTCTGTTAAGCTGAAGATTTTAATCTTACATCAAGGTTTAGTTCAGCAGAGTTAAACATATTCAGTCAGTCACCAGCATTATGACATTCCGTTACAAGAAATGTAATTAATTTCCGGATAGATTGTTTATTTGATTCAGTGTCGTGTAATTGTACGTTGTGACAGATTATAAAATTAATGTGATGTATTACCCCTGTTATACACCAATTCAACCAAGTGATTCGTGCTTCAATATCGAATCAGTTGATCATCTTAGTCAAATTTTGTAATATAAACTCGGTGACTTAGAGGTGACGAACTTTTATTGGGCGAACTTGTACTTGATAAGTACACTCTGGCAGGAGAAGCTGCATAAGTCACGCACTGGATCAAATAACGAATACGTATCCTCTTGGTAGCTTGCATAATTACTATTGAATGAAACATCTAACATTGATGTTGCTGCTGTATAGTTGTATAACGTCCCACTCAAGAATCTTTCATTCATGTTGGGATGTCACCGATTGCTGAAAAGGGCATCACTTTTTGGTCGATGTTCGACATTATTAAGGCCATTGAACCGACCAGAATCGTTGACCACTACTGTAACACAAGACCTTGGTTTGTAGTATCTTATTGAAAGAACAGAAAATGTCAGCCGTGCGCCTCTCCATCGCGGTTCGTACCTATGTATAAAAGCTGTACTCTGTAAGAATAAAAGCGAACCTGCAATTGATAAAAGGAAAATTTGGCAAAAATCATAACCGTGTACCATATCACGTATGGCTTAGTTCAGTTTTACTTGGCAAAACTAGAAAATGATCCTAACAAAAACGACTCTTTGCAGCATTGTGTGTTATATTTCAAAAACAAAGATCATTTATAGATATCGTGTGTAAATGAGTTTTAACCTTGGACTTGTTCATCTGCTGAAAATTATAGCAAATAATAGAAGATATCATTAAAATATATCATAACATGTATATCTTTTCAGCAAATGAAATTTTCCCGAAAGAGGACGGATGACCTAAGACAATAATTTGCATAACAATTATTTTTTGTTCTTTTAATGTCTCTGTGTACATCAATATTTAACACTAATAAGAACGAAATATCCCAACTACAAACTTCATATACACAGTGAAACCTTGCTATTAAGACCATCTGATTAACTGGCTAAAACTGGCCTGATTAGTGAGGTGGGCTCCTAAGTGAGGTTTAATTAGCCTTAGATTGTGATAAGCAGATGTTTTATAGTCTTTAGTGGTTTGATTATTGAGGTGCCTGTGGTCTCCTGGGTGAGGTGGTCTTTCGGCGAGGTTCCATTTGTATATGGCACAAGATGTTGTACTAAAAATTGAAATTACGCTAATGACTAAACTACACAAAACACAAAATGCTTTTCGCGACAAAATGCTTTTCGCGACAAAATGCTGTTCTAAGGTCTGTCACTACATTTATGCAATGATTTCTAACTGCACATTAAAATATTTTAATTTTCTAAATACATGTATAGGGGTAGATCTAGCTTATCTACTTGTCCTGATTATTGATTAAGAAAGGAACAATGAATACTATAGGTAGCTGAAAGGGTACAAATTCATTTTAACAAAACGAACTTAACATAACACACAGTCCACGTATTTTTTATCCTTCCGGCTGCCTATACACTGACAATCTATCTCAAAACGCCGCCGATGGAAGTTGCATTGCAGACGGCCCAGTAGCTACGTTTCTCCATTATTGTGTTTGAAAAGGGACACTGCCATGCTATCTCAAAAAGCCACCGGAAGTCGTATGAGCAGACGACCTGAGATATGAATGCCATGACTCTTATGCTTGTATTGATAAAGGAATATATGTACACCATTCCATTAAATCATGATAGCTTGATGTGTCTTTTTTGTGTGCTAATTGGCTTAAGTAACCGAAACATCACAGAAAAGACCATGCATTAAATTGGGTTCGACTTAGCAAGAATATTCTTAGATAAATATAATTACGTTTTCTGAACATTTATCAGTAACGAAAATAGAGACATGGGACAACCATTGTCGCCAAGTCAATTAAAACTGGTCTCGTCGGTCATTGGGGGATTTCCCGTTGCTAATGGAGGCACTGATAAAACTTGAACTACATATTCAGATTTTTTACTTCACTGATGCGAATATATTGTCGGGACAATTAATGATTCCAGGCGCGGTTCAGATAAAAAAAATATGATGGGTGCAGCGACCACTTTCAATTCAGAAATGGTTGAAAAGGATTGACACATCCACCTGTCCTATAGTATACATCAATGAACACTACCTGATTTTGTCAGCTTAAAGACAAGACAACATGTATACACTTTCCTTCTTTACGATATATTTCATCTAAAATTATATTCCTTTCAAAGAAATATTTTGAGTTATCTCTAATCGTATTTTAATAGGATTTTCGACATTTAAAGAGTTTAATACAATACAATATATAATTATTTCAGATTTTCATTTTTCTATATCATTTATATTTCTTTATATCAAAAAGTAAAATCTATGTAAAAAAGCAAAGGTATAAAGTTTGTGAAAACGTTTTCCTATGTACCCAAGGAACGTGGTAGTGTCCTAATTTTAATTTATATTAAAAGTTTCAAAATAAAAAAATGATAAATCAGAAAATATTATCCAAAACATATGTAAAAGCTGAATATAAATATTATTCCAAAAATTGTTGTGTTTATAAAATAAAGAATAAAAGTAAAATCATTGGAATACTTTTTGCACGCCCATTATAATAAAAAAGATACCACGGAACAAAGTCTCCATACTCAAATATGTTGAAAATGCTGTGCTCTGTTGACTGAAAGATCGGACAGAAAAGAAAATAGTCCTAACCCTAACCCTAACCCTCTCCAAACTTGATTTAAGACCTTCTGCAAGAATTGACACATACTGGAATTGTTCACAATGTCAATATATCACGTTATAGGGATTCTATTTCATACACAATGTCCTTCATCGGAATGATCAAAGGAAATCATATTGGATTGTATGGATGCTACCAACTAATACACGAAAATGATACAATTATGACAGAACATTTGTTTGATTAATTCATTTCACCAAGCTGAATGAGAATTTTGTTACGATATGTCTTTCACTACTTTCAGTGTATTCTTTGCTACACAGCGATATTATTTTTCAAAGCTTCTGACAAAACGAAACGATCTCATTTTCTAGACGTATATTATCTGACTACGGCAGTTGATTTTATTAAGATAGCCTGTAATACTAAATTATTGATGTAAATCCTTTTAAGCAACATATCATAGAGTTGGAACGATTTTTGACAAACGCTTAAATCTTGATTAATTGACCTTTGGTACAAAGTCGGTCATTGTAGACATGAAATTGGTTTAACTGATAAAGAACATAAAATTTACAGCCCATTATATGTTGTGTTATTTTGCTCAGCTGCGATGTGCAATGGTGTACGATGCATCATATTGTTAAAATGTAACAGCCACTTATGATTTATAATGCACCACTTTGTAGCAGTAAATGTGAGAAAAATTTGAGATACAACGTATGTATTCAATACCCAGATTTATGACGAAAATTGGCCATCAATTTATTTCATTATTTACAAAGCATAAAAGAGTCATGGTACGTACAAGAGTATTGTATGATGGCAAGTCCTGTCAACAGTGAACAATCTGTCAGGCTTATTCTTGACAGGTAAATCCTTGTCACTGCTGGCACTGGGTCCAGTGTCCAGAAACTATTTGCCAATAATTACATCTGCATGCTGAAATTATGCTTGTTATACAATAGAACTTATGAATATTCAAAATAATCTATCCCATCCTTAGAACAACCTTTAACTATATGCCATGTTGATGTACATATTATTTTGTTTTACCTCTATGATTCCAGTTCACTGATGACAGGGGGTTGACAATCATTGTTTTTATATTTCCCTGTGAAAGAATTTCAATCCAATGAAATCCGGGTGTTGCACGCCTATAAGGGACTCCTCCCGGACACCATTCCCCATCCTATTAGGAATTTTCCACTATTTTTCCACATTAAGATCATTATTATTTCTTAACTTGTCCTGTTTGTTGGGACTTGGATTTTCGATCATCGCTGGGTACTTCTGCAATTGTATTTAACTTTAAGTTTTCTTTTACAGCAATATACAAAATGAACGTGGAATGTTGATTTTGTCAACTTGGTATTTCTTTTTTACAGGACATCGGGTTAAAACCAGTACAAGATAACACTGTTTATAAATGTATATTTTTCCAATAACGACTTGACATATTGGTTTTATGTAAAACAGAAGTACAGAAGAATATAAGAAACTCAGAGTCCCGTATAGTACGGCATACTAATAGACATAAAGTTTGGTGCATCCGCACAATTTAACCCCATTACTAACTACAACAGAGATTCATCTGACAATTTGCAGACTATTGAAATCTTTCAAACTTTCTTAAATAAATAAACAGAAAAATTCTATAATTAAAAGTATGTTGTCGTACAGTTGATAGGCACTAACTGCAAGGGGGCTTCAATTTATCATATAAACCAAACATCAGAGTTAGGTAGATCGGATGTTCTGCCATTAGGTTTTCTTCAGAGTATTTTATCAAAATAAGAGTCCTCGATCGTCTTCTCTGACTTATATAAAACATTACACAGAATTTCAAAGAGGAACCATAAAAATAATGTGAAAATCACAGGTACCAAGGATTCGATCGCAAAAGGAACTAGGGGGCAATATACAAGTACAAATTTGGTAAATTTTATATCGTCCGATATCCAGTTTCGGTGAGGATCCTAAATCGGTGACCCTGATTTATTTACCGTGTCACACGCAAGCTGGATATCAAACAACAACACTGCTTTTCGTACAGCAAGTGTAATCATCGTCAAAACCGTACAACAATATTTTTAGGAAAATTAGAATGAGGAAGATTAGTTTTATTTGTTTATTGTTTTTCGCACTCCAATTCCTACACTCACCGAAACCGGTTACCCGATGCTACAAACAGGGACCTCTGGCAAGCCAGACGTAGAATTAAGTTCCAGTAGTAAGTTTCCCCAGCTCACTGGTGGCACCCAACGCGAGCCCAAAGTCATATGCAAATCAAATAGTTGAGCGACGAATTATCGTCAAAATCGGTAGAAACAATTCAACATTTCAGAATACATGTACATATCCCTAGCCACATGTACATGTATATATCCGTAACCAAGAACAAATCAAAAATTGTATGTATAAGAGCGACTTTACTATGCAGATTACAAGTATATATATCCGTAACCAAGAAAAAATCAAAAAGTGTATGTATAAGAGCGACTTTACTCCGCTCCCTTATAATTAAACTTTTCTGCAGCTGCTCTGTCCTCGAAAAGTAGTAACTGGATCTAAATTCATTCATAAGTTTGAAATGAATTCGAAGTTTGTTTTACATCTTGTAACACAGGAAATGCGAGCGATGACATTGAAATCTTGAACATTTTGTTTGTCAAGATGCCCTTCGGATCTGACCTCCCCACGAATAAATTTAATTTCTGATGTTCCAGATAATGTTCGATGTAATACCAACCGCTACAAATCATACATTAAGACGTACGTTTTAATCTTCGCGCCAGTCCTGCAGTAAAATAAATGAGAAGCGATTGTGATGCTTGTACGTACTGCCGCAGTGCTGCAGGAGTAACAATTTACGCTACATTACGCTCACACCAGTTTTTATGTGTAAATTACAAACGTTTTATGTATATACAATGGACGGGAGCCAGACGGAAAAAAATATCTACGAGGAATTAGAGAAAACTACTGCTACCTACGATAGATCATCCGGTACACGCACTGGGAAGTCTTACCAAATAATGAGCTGTGAACTTACACTCTGAAATTGGCGGGAAGGATTGAGATGTATTTTTTTGGTGTCACATGCTTATTAGGACGGACGGTTTTGTTTAAAACACAGAGGTTTATGATTAGTTACTTTTTTCTGTGTGCGTTTCTTCTCTTGTGTGACAATATAATGTTAGGTTACTCGTTATTTATCTGATGATGTCATTATTTGAAAACCTCCATTTAAATTGAAGACGTCTCCCTTTTGAAAGAGACGTTAAACATTTAAACAAGATAGAACAGAAGACAAAACACAAAGAGAAAAGGAATTACACAAATATCAAAAACTGAAGTGCAGCACTTTCAAATGTTTGCGGTATTTTAGAAAAAAACTGCCTTATTTTGGAATTAGCCAGCTTTGAGCGGGCATGACTAGATATCTTTACTTTTGGCCGAAATAGATTTTGACCAGACTGTGACAGATATAAAGATCATTAAATTTTCAACAAGGTGTAGTATATCAACTTTTCCTTTCCCTAGCTCGAGCAATGGCACTTTTAAAATTGTCCACCTCTTTCGGATGGTGAAAATCAGGAGTTAAAATTTGATCATTTTCTGCCTTTAACGCTTCCAGTAGGCCTACCTTAAAAACATATTTGTTGTTGTTGTAAAAATGATCTCTGGTAGCCCCCCAAAAAGCTCTTGTGTGCCAGAAAGACAAAGAGGAACAAGGTATTGCGTGAATGAATGAGATTGCGATTACGACATACCACGTTTTTTAGATCAATGTCACTTCGGTTATATTATCACATTTTCCAACGACAAAAAGAAAACTTCCTAAAGATAAAGAGGATGCTGCATCTATGGGAAAATCCAGAGCACAGACGGCTGGTAAAACAAGTTGTTGGCATCCCTTGTCCTGGTACGTAGCACTCCTCGTCTACATGTGTCATACATCACACGGCCTGATATACGATCTTTTCACATGTCGCTTCCACTTAACCGTGAGAAACTTTACTCAAAATTGAGGAAGGTTAAAATAGGGGGAAAATGAGTATTAAAAACGACTGTTGTGTTATACAATCGGTCTGTACAGGCAGATGTGTCTAGTTTTATTGAGCGTACACTTGCAATTTACAGATATTAATTTTGTTCACACAAACTTTATGACAATAATAAATCAAGGAAGAGTGTTTCTTGCTGGAATTTCCTTCGAATTGCATTCGACACTCTAATGAAAAGCTAGAGTGAAAAATTACAATTAAGAGGGAAGAGTTCTCCATTTCATTTATTTTTTTCACATTGTTTGTCTTTTTTTCTTATTTCTATACATTCATTTTAATTTCGTTCTTCAAGTACGTAAAGGTAGTTGAATAAATTTCCTAATATCCCAATCCCTTTACTTAAAATGATGCCTTTAAAGCGTTTCAGTGTTTTTTGCCATTTAGTAATGTTAATTACGCTCTTAGATCTGATGAGCATGAGCTAGATTAGGTCAATAATTATCAAAATACGAATGACATTTAAGATTCACCACTTATGATATTAGAAGGATTTTCCCGGAGTTTCCAAACAAACTAATAGTAGTCTTGTAAATAAATAAAAAAGAAAAGATCTCAAACTGATAATTTGATTTAATTTTCATAAGCTGATTTTTTGCAGATAATTTTGGAGTTCATTCCACAGGGATGGCAGTCATTTTTTCGGCGAGCATGAAGATTGAATTCAAAGACTTCATATTTATATTTAACGAAGCCATTGCCATATCTTTATGTTCGCTGTATAACAGAAGCTATGAAAACAGAAAGTAGCCAATGCATGTAACAGACAAATAAACACACGACGTCAACAAAAACCATAACTAGCGTAAAGGATAAGTACATTACTATTCATGTGTTCTAGGGTAATAACGAAGATATATGCAAAGCACTTACCACCTCCAAGTCACATTTCTCTTTGCAATCACTTTCAGAAATTTCAGATTTTGCGTAAAATATTAAAATCCAATGCAACACAAATTGTAGAGTTTTTATAGTTGTAAACTGTTCTGACATTTCGACCGTGCTTACAACTCCATGATGTTTTACTATAATGCCAGGCGCGTGGAAACCCACTCCGCGGTCCCTTCACGTCATCAGAACTTTGAAGTAGAGCTATTACTCCATCATTCAGCTTCGGTTACATATCTGAGTTGGCGGGGTTCCGAAAATCAGCATGTCATTTGTTTGTTTGTCAGATACTGTCTGTTTCGTGGAAGGATCTGAAAAACTCGCAGTAAATCATTTGGTTGATTTAAACTTCAGTTCTGGAGCAGACCATGATATAACGATTTACCCCGCGGTGTCACTGATTGATTTTTGGGACAGACAACTTTTATTTGCTCGTTTCGTTTAGCACCTATTTCCGTTAGAATTGTTTGCTTAGAGAGGATTATTAAGCAAGTTACTATAGGTTTGCAGCGTTCAACAAGTATGTGAAAGAACCACAGAAATGCCTGAGCTTTGTAATCCAATCGATAAGTTTTAATAACTAAATAACATGGTGCTATAAACTGACCGTTGGGCGGTTCGTAATAGCTAGTGATCGGTGACTCCGTAATACTGGGATGGGGACTTTTCATCATTGTACGGTTTTATATCCATCTGCCATTTGTAAATTGAAAATGGCAATTAAATTGCTGTTACCTACGTGTTCATAACGATAAAACAACGATTTTTTGAATTATTGAGGACGATTTCGTAAAATATTTTTTACGTAAATGATGATTGAATAGGCATCGACGGAGAGATTTGATTTGAAAAATGGGTGCGGTAGTCTGAGTTTGAATTATACATGTAGGAGCTATAAACGCGGACACCAAACGGACTCAGTGACGCCGTCAGGTCGGCTTTATGTCCCATGCTTCTGATGTTCCGATATAACGAGCTTTGGTACTTTGATACTTTGAACCAGGGCTCACCCTGTAGGTAGCCAATTTAGCCATTGACTAATTTGGGGGGAAATTGGGAAGAAAAAATTGTAATTGGCTAATTTTTTGGCTAACAATTTTTTGTTGCTTTGTAAAAGGGGTATCTGCTAATTGGTCTCATATTTTCAAATAATAAGTTTGGTCTAACTACATGTATTAAAATATGATTTAGCAATGAAAGTAAAGAAATAAAAGGGTGATGACACAAATGTAGCCTATAGGTGATAATGCCGAAAGTGGCTAGCAGATGTCAGGCTATGTAAATTATCAAAAATATTTCACATACCGGAAATTGATCCTTGGCTAATAAAATTATCCATTGGCTAAAAAAAAATCATGGGTGGCTAAATTTTTGGCTAACAGTGTTCTGAGTCCAGGGTGAGCCCTGTTTGAACGATAATTTTAGAAAAGAAAACGGGATAACCATTAGACAACCGAAATTATTATTCTAATGGAATAAATTTTTTTCTGATAGTGACAATATTGGAAGCAATGATTATGATTATCTCGTATCTATATTTGTAAGCTAAATAACATAAACGCAATAAAACTATAATCATCATAGAATTAATAGACACAATTACTCTCATCACAATATCTTTTATTGCTTTTATTATCATTATTATTCTTGCTTTCTTCTTCTTCTTCTTTGTTGTTGTTGTTGTTCTTCTTCTTCTTACTATTATTATTATATGTATTAGAATAATTATTATAATTACTTCTATTATCATAATTATTATTAGTAGTATTATCATTATAATTATCATTACTGTTATTATTATTATAATCATTATCATTATCCTTATCATTATCCTTATCATCATCATCATTATTTTTATTATTATTATTATTATTATTATTATTATTATTCAGATTGTTTTTCAGATGATTAATAGTGTTAGTATATACTTTTATTAGTGGTTGAATTGTTCTTCAGATGATTATTAGTGTTAGTATAATCATTTTTATCATTAGTCGTATTAAGCCCCGTTCACACTATCAAAGAAAACTTGGTCGAAATCCGTCAAAGAACATTTGGTCAAAGTTTTCTTTGATGAAGTTGCCTGTTCACACTGTCAAAGAAAACGTTGATCGACTTGTACAAGAAAACACGGGAAATATGCCGAAGATGGCCCCTAATATGGTTGCGGATAACATCTTCAGCGTTTACTTATGCATTTTATGTATACTGATGCTTAGACGGAGAATACGGAGTACGGTAAGGGTAAGGAGGAGGAAGTGGCCTAAAGTTGGCTACTGAGGAGAAAAAAGAGTAACACAATCTCCACAATAACTGGAGAGAGAGAGAGAGAGAGACAGAGACAGACAGAGGGAGAGCAGATGATTATTGGGGAAAATATGCAGTGGGACTTTTTTCTTATAAATTTCAATCATATATGTTTACAATCAAGTGTGCTACTCTTATTTAGAGGTACATGAGATAACATAATTGTCGGACCGATGACCGATGTCAACAAAGCTACCCATGTGTATGCAGAGCAGAGCTTTGCAAATTCAGATATTTTCATGGTTTTCTATTTTTCGTGAATTATCTGACCGATAATATATTCAAAAGAATACTATTTTAAATGTATTATTCTAAAGATATTGCACTTGTCTTGTTTATGGCCAGTTTCAGGGTAGAATATTCGGCAAAAGTTTGGCGGGTGAGAGCACTGACCTTATACACGCGATGATAAAACTCGCAAATATAATATACACGTATATGCCAATACTTAGGAATTAAAAATACGTTGGGCACTCATAGTTGTTGTTTAACGCCCAACTCAAAAAAAATTCCCTTATATCAAGAGTTTTTTTTATTTATTAATAACAATCTGTTATATAAGTATTATTTAGAGGTCATTTTGATGATGTTGCCTGACAGTCTCCGATATGACATTCTCACTCTCATGCTACAACGCTCGTAAGATGTGTGTTATTGTTAGAACTAATTGATTCTGTTTTAGTTAGTTACTTCCGGGCCAATGGCTGCAGCCATGGGCCTATTTATGTTGATCTCAAATGTATTGATTTCGATCAGGTAGTAAGTTACAAGTAGCTTATGACACGATTGTCAAATATAGGTTCTTATCTCCTGTCTCCGGGAGCGTCTAAGTATCATATCTTAAAAATATGAAATTTAAATTTTCAACTTTAATTTTAAAAATGACAAATTTTATCTTCGATATTACATAATCTATATAATTCCATTTTTGTTCTTGACAGATCCATCTTTGTTCTTGGTAATTCCATCTTTGATCTTTATACTTACAACTCTAATGTTAGTAATTTGGGTTTTGATCTTAGTCATTCGATTTTTTGCTAGTCAATTCTATTTTTGATCTTTGTAATTCCAACTATGATTTTGGTAAATATAATTTTGATCTTAGTTCATGCAATTCCAAATTGTTCTTGATAATTCCATCTTTGATCTTGTATCTACAACGATATCCTTGGTAGTTACAACTTTTATCTTGGTAATCCCGGCCCAACTTTGATCTTTGCAATTCCAGCATGGATCTTCATAGTTCAACCTTTGTTCTTATAGATTCCTACTTTCATCCTTGTTATTCTAACTTTAATCTTGGTTATTCCAACTTTTATCTATATATTTCCTCTTTTGATCTTCGTATGTCCGGTACTTTCGTAATATCGGTAATTCAAAATTAGATCTCAGTAATCCCAACTTTGTTTTTTTGTAATTCCAACGTTGATCTTGGTAATTTTCCACTTTGATCTTTAACATTCCATTTTGTTCTCGTTATTTCCAACTATGATCTTGGTAACTCCAACTTTGATCTCAGTAATTCCAACTTGTTCTTGGTAATTCCAACTTGTTCTCGTCAATTCCAACAATGATCTTGGTAATTCCAACTTTGATCTCAGTAATTCCAACTTGTTCTTGGCAATTCCAACTTGTTCTCGTAATTCCAACTATGATCTTGGTAATTCCAACTTTAATCTCAGTAATTCCAACTTGTTCTTGGCAATTCCAACTTGTTCTCGTTAATTCCAACTATTATCTTGGTAATTCCAACTTTAATCTCATTAATTCCAACTTGTTCTTTGTAATTCTACCATTGTTTTTGTAATTCCATCTGTGTTCTTTGTAATTCAAACTTGCTCTTAGTAATTCCATCTTTGATCAGTAATTCCAACTTGTTCTTGGTAATTCCAACTTGTTCTCGTCAATTCCAACAATGATCTTGGTAATTCCAACTTTGATCTCAGTAATTCCAACTTGTTCTTGGCAATTCCAACTTGTTCTCGTTAATTCCAACTATGATCTTGGTAATTTCAACTTTGATCTCAGTAATTCCAACTTGTTCTTTGTAATTCTACCATTGTTTTTGTAATTCCATCTGTGTTCTTTGTAATTCAAACTTGTTCTTAGTAATTCCAACTTTGATCTTAGTAAAATGGGTGAAATAGAAGATACCAAGGGACATTCCAAATAAAATAAGTCAACGACAACCAAAATCGTGGCCAAAACAAAAAGGAGACAAAATTACAAACAGAAATACACAAATACACTTATAACTTAAAATAGTGTGACACGAACCCCACTGAAAAACATGGGGTGAGTTCAGGTGCTCCGGAAGGGTAAGCAACTCCTGCTCTACTTTGACTTTGACTTCAGACTTTGATCTTTGTAATTCAAACTCTGTTCTTGGTTATTCCTATTTTTATCTTTGTAATTCCAGTTTTGAATCTTTGTAGTCCGAACTTTATTTTTGTTAATTCCAACATTAATTTTGGAATTCCAATCTTTTATCGTGGAACGTTAAACGTTGTCTTAGAAACTCCAACGTTGACCTTGGTAATTCTAACTTAAGTCTAAGTAATTCCATCTTTAATCAATCAATCTGTCCTCTGTTATTCCCCGTGCATCTTTGAAATGCCTGGATTTGTGAAGGTATAATTCAAATTAGGACTGAAGTAAACTAAGATCATGAGATGATTAAAAACTTTGTTTATTCTTCTATCAGTTGTATGTTCTTCTATCAGTCTTCGCATTTTGAAAAGATAAAGAAGAAAGATATGGCCCAATCAAGCACAATAAATCATGGCGAATGCTTGGGTACCACCGGGGTCAGCTATAATGTATGGAGAAAAAACTGATTATCAACAAAATCACGGTTCAAATTCTACTTCATAATTTCAACTCCGGCAAGCTTATGTTAAGATTAAGAATAGGTTGCGTTTATTCAGACCCGGATAAATTCGAATAATGGCGGCTAGAATAAGATAAGAATAGTCCAGGACTTCATGGTTCTCTGTCAGATAATTTGTCTGACAGTAGATGTATGTTAAAAAGTCCCCCATCATCATTGTAAGGTAATGTCTGACAAGTTTCCGAAAACATAACATGTACTCAAACTAACGAAAGATGACTGAAAACGTCCATACTGTCATGGTATATAAGTTCCTACGGAATGGACACAGAGGTGGGTCCGACGGAGGGGAAAGTCGTACTTACGGAGAGGGAGTGGTGCTGAGGGGTAAGCAGTGGTCCCTTGATCCCATTAATGCTTATCTCCCAAACAGGTTCTGCCAGCTAGTCACATGTAACACCACGCGGTGACACTGGAAATACTTCAGTAGCTGAGTGGCAGTGGCGAAAGGCGAGTCTCCGGCAAAATACAAACAGTAACCCACACCATACTTAAAACTAAGATTAAGTAACTAATAAAGATAAACATATAAACAGTAACCCACACCGTACTTAAAACTAAAAATAAGTAGCAAAAAACCAATGATACAAACAGTAATCCACACCATACTTAAAACTAAAAATAAGTAACAAAAAGACAATAATACAAACAGTAACCCACACCGTACTTAAAACTAAAAATAAGTAACAAAAAACCAATGATACAAACAGTAACCCACACCATACTTAAAACTAAAAATAAGTAACAAAAACCCAATAATACAAACAGTAATCCACACCATACTTAAAACTAAAAATAAGTAACAAAAAGACAATAATACAAACAGTAACCCACACCATACTTAAAACTAAAAATAAGTAACAAAAAACGAATAATACAAACAGTAACCCACACCATACTTAAAACTAAAAATAAGTAACAAAAACCCAATGATACAAACAGTAATCCACACCATAC
>JACSZP010006983.1:0-12020 GCA_016161895.1 Pinna nobilis | reverse complement strand
GTAGTCCTACAAGGTGAAATGAGTGGCGTCAGGGTATTTCCATTTACTGTCCCAATTCCAGAACAATTCTCGACATTATTGTAGTCGTACAGGATGGAATGAGTGGCGTTAGGGTATTTCCATTTACTGCCCCAATTCCAGCACAATTCTCGACATTATTGTAGTCGTATAAGGTGGAATGAGTGGCGTCAGGGTATTTCCATTTACTGCCCCTATTCCAGCACAATTCTCGACATTATTGTAGTCGTACAGGTAGGAATGAGTGGCACCAGGGTACTTCCATTTACCGCCCCAATTCCAGCACATTTCTCGACATTATTGTAGTCGTACAGGGTGGAATGAGTGGCACCAGGGTATTTCCATTTACTGCCCCAATTCCAGCATAATTCTCGATATTATTGTAGTCGTACAGGGTGGAACGAGTGGCACCAGGGTATTTTCATTTACTGCCCCAATTCCAGCACAATTCTCGACATTATTGTAGTCGTACAAGGAGGAATGAGATAAAGAAGTTAATAAAATAAGTGTGGTATGCATCGGTGTACACATAAAGAAAAACGTATATCAAACTAATTGTGAGTCTATTTGTGAATGCACATGTTGATACTGCATCAGTTATTCCCCTAAAATGAAACCTGTTTATAGCTATTCATTACTCTTAATTAGGTAAGCTAGATTTTTCTGTCTTTTTGTTTCTTTTCATCTTGTTGAATTAGAGTTTCGACAATATCACAGTCATACATATGATGACGCCCAAAATTAAGTGGCAGTTGAGAGCCCTGATTCAGGTAAACCACATATGTTTTTTGCAAATTGCTGTTCTTTCATGCAGTAGAAAAGACCGATGCCGAAGACCAATGCTTAGATCCACTCGAAATAGAGTCTATGTTATTTAAAGGAATCCATAATTACAAACAGTTTATTCACTCAATACCTTTCATCATTGCAAATGTGTTTACAAGGCCATCACGGTATATAATGATGACTGTTCCTATTAAATTTTCGAAAATATATCAAACCAAATACCTTAAATACTTTCTTCTCATCAAGTTTTTTACTTGCAAAGAATGAATACGATTGTGCAGAGGAATGTCTATATCTATGTACTATCGTTGATATTTTTATTTATGCTGTATGTTAAGCTGTATTTGTTTATCATTAGTGCTCACGCCCTCAGTTTTGTCTGTGCTTTACTTTTTATATAAGGTATGTATTTAAGAGTGTGTAGGTGTATTTCGGATATGCTGATAACTGTTTGTTTGTGTGTGTGTCCCTCTCTTTCGTACGACTTTCCAGTCATTTTAACGTTAATGTAATTAGCCTGTCTGAGTGGTGCATTTCTGCTTTGTGTTTAAAGTGCAAACACATGTCTATGGCAGGTGCATATACTGGGGTATAGTGTACCGTTGTCATAGACTCAACAGAACTCTGTCAGATACAAGATGTCATGTATTGATAAATATGACACACGTATATGACATAGTATGTTGAATGACGCAAAAAACGCATTGCAAATATAGTTTGCTATCGAAATGATATTTCTAAACAGAATGGAATTTGAAGCATACAGAAGATAACTTGCAAAATGAAATCAACTGTGCTCTCAATACTTTTATTTTTTTCCAATTGGATAAATGTATGAAGTCATTAAAGTTTTCTGTTCAACTTCACTTTGAAATTTAAGGGCTAATATAGATACCCAAGCTATTCAATTAAATTCAATAACTGCTGGGAGAAGGAATACTGACACGCAAGTCTTTTTTAAACAAAACATTCTCGCCAACGAACAGTTTCATTTGATATTTCACTTAGCCTTCTGTAAATGTAAATATTTACAGAATCAATGAAATTCACGATAAAAATCAACGCCGCATTTCACCACTGAACGATAGTGATATACTTAGTAGATAGCAGCATTCCACGAACTCAGCGATATTTAACGTTCATGACTAAAAATACCATGTGTCAAACATTATCACATGGTCGTCTCAAAATGTTGTTTACTGCAAACTAAGTAAAGGCTAGGTTTACTTCAGAGGCCTGATTTTGTCCAGTTTTTAAAGTTCATAAATTCACTCTGGAGCACCACAGGTGACATTTTAAAAACATTAGACTTGCGACAAAAAGCAGCTAGGCCAGCATGAGGCAATATCAGTTAGTTCGACCCAGGTCAGGTCGATATTTCCCTATGTAAATGATAAAAAGTTATATATAGACGTTGAAATGAAGAACACGTGGTGGTAATAAATGCAAGACAGATGGTTTTCTTTATTTCGCTCTCTGTTAGTTTTTGACATTTAAGTCGTGATATTCGCCATTCTATACAGTAAAGAAAACATTTACAAAAGCGGCTGGTTTTGTTGTATGTTGAGTAATGCCAAGGTTATCAATATTTTATTTCCATGTTTTTAACCTCTAGATGATATAAGCAAAAGAAGATTTATCTTCTGTGTAAGATGTTATGGATTTGTTCATAGCAGACAAATTCCTCACAGTAAATGTTATTGCTATAAATATTAAAAATCATAAATATATCGGCCAAATTGTGTGTAAGGCTTCAGGTTAAATATAAGTGTGAATTGACTATACTAATATATGGTATGGTAGGAATATAGTTGGTTGGTTGGTTGTATTGTTGTTTAACGTCCCGCTCGAGAATCTTTCACTGATATGGGCACGTCACTATGTACTGATGAAGGGCGAAGCATTTTGCCCATGCACGGCAATTATGGCCTTAAATCAGGTAGGATTTTTTAACGTGACGACACTTACTGTGACACGAGACCTTTACTGTCTTATCCGAAAGACAGGAACAGCCAACCGTAGCTTGACTCGTTTTCGAACTCATAACCTCATGATGAAGATAGGATTATGCATTTGATATAATAACGCTTGAATAAACAAATGGTTTGAATTTTGAATCAAAGTATACTATCAGACGGTAAGTATACAATTTAAACTGTGGTAGGAATTTTAGCCCCAAGCATATAAAAATGAACCCAAATCAAAACAAAAAAAAAGGAAAGAAAAAAAATGAAAAAAACGCTTGCTGTATCTTTCATCAGATAAAAATATGGTTTTGTTTTTACCTAGCTGATAAATGAGTTATTTACATCTATGCACTAGGTGCCATCAGTGAATTTGACCTTTTATTGACCTTTAGAGTTCTCATGATACATTTGCGAGGTATGTAGAATCATGGCAGAGACACTAGCTCTTTCCGGTCCCTTGGTCCAATCTTTCTGACTTCTACCGGAGGAGATTTAATTTCGGATTCGAAATGGGAGCGACACAACGAGTGCCACTAATAGAAGAAGAGCTGCTTAACCTTACAGAGCACCTGAACCCACTCCGGTTTCGAGTAGCTTAACACTCTATATTTAGTTTCAAGCTTTGTTGTTGTTGTATTGTTCCATAACGTCCCACTCAAGAATATTTCACTCATATGGAGGTGTCACCGTGTGCCGGTAAAGGGCGAAAAAATTTGCTTATGCTCACCACTTAAACGTGCCAACACCTACTGTGACACGGGCCATTGGTTTTTACTATCTCATCCGAAAGACAGAGACGGCCAACCGCAGCATGGTGGCGCTGCACGGATTTGAATCCCGGGCCCTTCGCTTTGAAGTCGAGCACGCTAACCACTTGGATCACTGTTTGTTGTATATTCTTTTTTTGTTAAAGCCAAGGCGTTTTCTGTTGTTCGATATTTGGATTTTGAACGCCCCCATTTGTCTCGTCAACTTCCCTTTTTCTATATCGTTATCGTTCTTAATTTACATAACATATTTGTTCATTAGAAAAGATTTTGCAAATAAATTGCATAACTTAGTGTGAACGCGTTTACATTTTAGATATAATATTGTTTGATTGCTCACTTTGGAAATACATGTAGAGCTGTAACCAAAGGGAAAACAGAATACTTAGCGAGGACCTGCAGAGATCTGAATTTTAACGATGTTTCATATTTTAAAGATTTCCCTACCCTGACGCTGACTCCATGCGGACGACTGATCCCATGCAACCCATTAAAATTTGCAATTGTTTTCATGTCGAGACCTTTTTTTTTACCTCAACTTATTGTTACAGGAGTTCAAACATTCTCGGTTAAATTCTAACCATTCTACGGTCGGTACAATGATATATTAATTTTGACTACTATGGAAAACTCCGTTTACCTTGTCAAGACATAGGGTTCACGGCGGGTGTGACCGGTCAACACGGGATGTTTACTCCTCCTAGGCACCAGGTCCAACCTCAAGTGTATCCAGGGTCCGTGTTTGCCCAACTCCTTAGTTTGCTTCCATACAGATATTATGGGATCCACCACTGTTAGTTACCTTTACCTTTTCAGTAGTAGCTGGATTTTCGAATATCACTCTGTACTTCTGCAGTTCTATTTTTAGCATTACCAGCTTGAACAGCAAAGTAAATATCAACAAACTACCTACCCTCCTTTCCTCATTTCAGATGTTTATGCCATGTAGTTTTCTTATTTCTTACCAAGGTTATCAATTATGATAAAATAACTGTTCAAACATACGCAAATGTGACAAAAACCTAGTTGTCCCTATCGTGTCTCTCTTTATTGTTTTCTTGCTTTACTAGTCGAGCAATACAATGTCACACTCGAGAAACTAAGATATGTTACCACTGAGATTGACCTTGCCGTACTTGATCTGCTCCCTTGTACACAGGCAAACGAGAGTTTCGCGTCCATTTTTACAACATATGATATTATTTACTTATTTCCATTGTTTTTAATAGAATATTACCATCTTTTAGCCGTGGCTTAGTGGTTGGATTATTTGCCTGCTGACCGTGAGGTCTTGAGCTTGAATTCGCGCCACATTGCGATTGGCTGTCCCTGTCCATCGACTGAGACAGTAAAAATCGAGGTCCCATGCCATAATAGGTGTCTGCACGTTAAAGAACGTTCCCTGCTCTACTACCATAATGGCCGAGCATAGGTCAAATGTGTTGCCCTTCAACGGCATACGAAGTGAAAGATTGGCGTCTAATGCGTCTATGATCGACACTTGAGCCGATGAGCAGTCAGATATCCTTATCGGGTCACCATCTGCTACAGGGGGACCTTTTACGTGGCACCCATGGTTTGATTCGTCATGTTGTAATGCTGTGTAACGTTCAACTCAAGAATCTTTCACATATATGGTAATTTTACTTACTATCCTAACTAGCCATGTAAATTTCTTCAAATATTAATAACTTTGTGCCTGTGCAGTTGCTATATATCTCACTGATATTGATTCATTGTAGCCCAGATTTTTATTTGAGTCTTCACGCACGAGAAGTGCACGCTAAAACCATCGATCAGGTCATCGAGGCAATACAAAGGTCATACTGAATAGATAACAGCATAATTTAGAATGCTTAAAGATAATAATGCTAATGTCTTACTATTGAGAGACTGTATGTTGTTTACCTTGAGATATATGGTACATCAATGAGACTACACAGAGTAGTAAATCTGTCTTCATTGCTCCTGAAAATTGAAAAAAAAACTGTCAACATCACGTTTTTCTTATGAAAAGCGTGACGCTGTTTTATTTCAGTATCACGAACATCCCGTTCCTGAGTAGCAATATCCCGTCTCCTGCTTTTAGTTCCATTTACATGTTGAGACAGAGCACGTTTTTCTCATGAGTGTTTTATTCTGAGAGACAATGTACTGACCAATTAACTCCAATATACAGATGTAATGTTGATAACTTGAAATTGTCTTGACTGAATCCAATAGAAGATTTGGAGAACTTGGTAATTTTAAAATATGAAGTCGCTGTTTAAGAATGATAAATGATATTCTAGAGTATGACTTTACAATGTATATATTACCTACCATGTTAGGGTAACACAGTTGTACCATGTAAACGTCTCCAATTAAGTTAGTCTTGACGAATTAGCTCTAAATCCAAGATATGGGAAGGAAAAGATACTAATGATCATACTCCAGCATTCCATGTAACATCCTTTAGAGTGGGGCTAATTGCTTAATGAGTTCTCTCACCCATGGCTCTTTCCCTTTCTACTGGGATAACCACATGCTAACGAGGCGTTGATTGCTACTTGACACTAGGTCTATCCCGTTTGGATTTGCATTGTGTTTCATATCGAAACAAATATTCCCAACTTGTATTCAATAGCACTTTATACTATTAATATTCATTTGTACTATTTCAATCATCACTTTATTAATTAACTGTATCTTTATTTCAAGTTGTATCGCGATATAGCTTTGCTTTTCCTAACCGGTATTTCAAGTTTCTATAAATTGCATTGATGAGATATTTTATATTATCTCCAACTGAAAAATAAATGTTGTATTTTGTTTATTTCAGCGAACATCACAAACGAAAATATCTTCCAGTTTCGAATAGCACATGATAGTCAAGGAGGAGACATGGAAGTCGAACGTGCAAATTTATTAGTGAAAGTTAAATACACTTTGAGAAAGAAAGGAAAGAGCAGAAAAAGAAGGCGTAAACCAAGAACAATTCGCTTGATATTAAGAACTGTGGATAAAAATGGAGTTCCAGATAAAGTGGTTAGTTCTCTAAAAGCAATTATTGTGAAAACAAACTGGTTTAAAATGTCAATTCCTCAAAAAATAGTGGAAGAAACTCTGAAGTCAAATAATCCATTACTTAAACTTCACATTAGATGTAAAGGTTGTAAAAAAGGTGCCAAATTAGTACTTGTACATGGAAGTCAGAAAAAGCGAAAGAAGAGTCGAAGGATGCGGAAGTTAAAGAGGAGGCGACACCGGAAGAGACGTGTCAGGGTATATAAGAGTAGAAGGAGGCTCAGTAAAACTCGCCCGTTCTTGTTATTACACACGCGAACAAAGACGTATATAAGACCAAAAAGAGATGCACAAAGCATATGTTCAGATGAACAAAACAGTCTGTGTTGTAAATCTCCCTTCCTTTTCCGTTTTTCAGATGTAGGTTGGGACGATTGGATTATATCTCCCCCTTCCTTTAGGACAGCATTCTGTAATGGCATGTGCCCTTCTGTTAATCAGTGTACAGAGACAGGACACTCTCACCTGCGCTTGATATACTACGACCAGAGTGGAGCTATCGTAATAAGCAGAATACCAAATATGGTCGTTACAAGTTGTGGATGCAGACGATAACAGCACGCATAAGACAGATTTAAAAAAAAATACGGACATGGAAGAAAGAACTATCAAAATATTTTTGTTTATGCAATTGCAGATCAACAGATGAGTGTATTGGTCGTATAAAAGTCTTCCTTTAAATGTTGAAATTATCCGTATTTATCTAAAGGTAGGGAGATGATTACATATATCTGTTTGGACTGGAATAAGAGTTTGGGGCATAGACTCTCATTGAAAACAAGATAAGAATTCAAATTTAATATCTCTTCGGCTAGTGCATAAGATATCTCATTTTAAATAACGTTCACAATCTGTTACCTTTGCGAGTGTCCCGTTGTGCCCGATGAAAAATTGGTTTTGCATGGCGGGAATAATAATTAAGCAAAGTTTTGAATACTTTTGATTAATGAAATACAAAAGACGAGTGACAGAGAAGAAGTAAGAAAAAAGTACTGATGCATTTTTCTGTGTAAGGCTTGAGTAACAGATATCAAGAAAATCAACAATACAAAATGCTAAAGTGATCGTCAAACTTACATAGGTGAAAAAAATATTAATTTTTTGCCAAAGGAGACACAGAATCTGCGTTTTCAGGCTATTAAAGAGCGAGCTAAGCATCTGTAGCAAGTGCTTAAGTGTTATATTTTCCAACGTTACAATACAACAAGCTGCAGTTTTTAGTTAACGTGATTTATTGCACACTCAAACTCAAGTCGCCTCCAATGGTTCTTGGTAAGTGTTCTCTTGCTTATGGAATCATCCATGATATTGTTTTAAGAAAATTGTTCTTCTTTACACATACTGTGTACATTACAACTATAATTTTCTCGTGCCGAATTCAACTTCGAATTGTACTTTTGGTGACTCTTCCAAGAAAGTTGTTGTTGTTGTTGCATTGTTGTTTAACGTCCCACTCAAGAATATTTCACTCATATGGAGACGTCACCGTGTACCGGTGATGGGCGACAAATTTTGCCTGTGCTCGGCACTTATGGCCATAGAGCAGAGAGGGTTCTTTAACGTGACAACACCTACTGTGACACGGGACCTCGGTTTTTACTGTCTCATCCGAAAGACAGGGACGGCCAACCGCGGAGTGGCGCTGCGGGAATCGAACCCCGGATCTTTCGTTTCGAAGTCGAACACTCTAACCACTCGGCCACAGAGGCCCCCTTCCAAGAAAGTAATTGACATCCAACTACGCAAACTTTGCTCAGTACCAAAGGATTATAACTGTCTCACGAGCTGTAAGGACCAGTAGCTGAATGGACTACAGAAGTTGTCATTCAATGGCAGATCTGCTTAACATTAGATCACGGTTATCTTGGAAGTTGTTCCCATTTTAAATGAATATTCAGTAAAAATCGAAATAAATGCGTTTTTGTACGGTTCTTGTTTATCTTTTTTACTTGTTATAAACTTCAATGAACTTTAACGAATAGAATCTGATCAGCCCTTTTGAAGACCAGTACAGTTGTAGTATAATATGACGATTACAAAGGGATCCCAATGCCATTTGATAGTCTGTATCATCTAAAATCAGCTGTATTCAACGATGGATCAGGGATGACAACAACAATTTCTATTTCATGGTAACTTTCTTGTAGTAAATACAGATTCCCTTTGATCTGCTACTGCCAATCGGAATGCACAACGGAATGATACTCCTCACTTGTAACATAGACCAACTTGCACAAAACTGCTTTGTTCGATTGGTGCTTACAGTACTATATAGACGCAGACTACTGAACAGTTTAAGGAGTAAGTGATCCACTCTACTATAGCATTTACTTGAATCTGAACCCATCCAATTAGGGATTTATTATTATTTATCATTATTTTTCACGTTGGGACGATCATTGATTATTATTTTCAACATCTCTTGGTACTTCTACAGTTTTATTGAAGGACTGACCATAAGAGTTCGTTCCATTTAACTTCGTTAATACTCAAAAGACGCTTAACTGATTAATGAAAAGGTCCTACAGACACAAGGCCTAAGGTCAATCAGCCACGCCGCCTGGCTAATAACGAGTCATTTGTTATGATAATCAGCATCAAATCAGATACGTTCTAGATTCTAGTGTTTCTACATCTGTCGTAAAGAAGAACGCTCATACTGAAAAGTTGTTCACGTGACCTTCTTTCAGACGTAATTATGGGAGCTGTAATTCAAAATTTAAAATAAAAACAACTTATATATTTTATCTTCGGATAATTATTTGCTAAGGGTCATAAAAGGACTTTAACGTTTGTAAAAGGATGGTTTTTTCTAAAAATATTCTTGGAGGCGTATTTTTTACTAACACAGTTCGACTTCTCATCATGATTTTATTATCTTTATGGCTTTGCCTCCTCCCGTGTTTTATATTACATTTATGTAATAACACTCTTATTCTGACAGTAAGACTGACTCATAATAGTAATATTATTAAATTATGCATGACTGAATAATTTTCTTTTCAAACAGAGTATAGTTCATATGACCCCATTACACCGACATAATTATTTTATGATCAGGTTTTGTTTCAATCTCTTCGGTACAGAGTTGGTTCTTAACTGTCAAATATCACATTGAAAGAATCATTTTCCGTTCAAACCTTTAAGTTTATTTGATCTTGGGAGCTTCCACGCCATGGAGGTCTATACCTGATTTTTCATTAACCTTTCAGTAGTATTACCATTGATAAGATTGACCTAGATTCTCCCAGCAGATCCAGACAGACCAGAGTGAAAACTGGTTTATGACCCAATTCTGCCTGTTTCAGTGTTACATGAAATAATTATGTGCAGTGTCTTGGTGTGATTTTATGTATGCAATAAAGGTTGCCGAATCAAGTGATGAACATTTGCTGCATACTTGACCTAAACAATCTCTTAAAATATGATCTATATCAGTTAAATAAAGCACATTTGATTTCCTTGGTTTTTGTTTTGTGTTATTCACTTATATATCAGTATGCCCGTTTCATTAATTTATGACAATTTAATGCATTTTTCGAAAGATTTTATCCAGCTCCTCCGTAGTTCGCCATCCTACTATAATGAAACATGCAATTTTTTCAGAATATCCTTTTACAGTGCTATGTTTTCTACCCTAGCTTACTTTAAATGCTGATGTTTTGTATATTAAGGCCTTGATCATTTATAAAAACAGTTTATCCCGTAACACACGTACTTTAACAATTATAAAAAGAAATTATTAAATAAAAGAAATAAATGCCTGTATAATCGAGGCTGCAGTTGATTAAATATATCGATAAATCACACGTTGTTAATCACTTCCGAGCGTTTCATTGGCTGATACGGCTGATAGGAAATTCAATTATGACGTCGAAACTTGACGTCATTATATTTGACGTCACAATACAGTGATTGGGCTTACATTATGGCTTGAACTGAAAAAAAATCTTCCTGGCGTTTTCAAAAGTTTGATTTGCAAAATAATCTAGTGTAACGGTAGAAAAAATTACGCACTCATTTGGATTTATTATTATGTTTATCCAACACTCGTTAGTTCATTTTCAAAGTCTAAAAACTCTAGCTAAAGATCCCGCTTTAAAACTTTGAAAATTAACTAACTCAAGTTGGACGAACATGATAACCAATACCCATTTCAACTTGTTGTGTAATATCTATGCATATAAGGTTTGATGCATATTTATATTCTAAGATTAAACGCCTAAAAAAGTTTTCCTATTTCTATCAAGTTTGTCGTAGGTTGGTTGTTAAGTTGTTTGACGTCAACTCAAGAATCTTTCACTTATACGGATACGTTGCCGTGAGCCGAAGAAGAGCAACACATTTTGTCTTTGCTCGGCACTTATGGCAGTGAAGCGGGCGTATTCTTTAATGTTTCGACACGTACTGTTACACGGGACCTGAATTGTACTGCCACATACGAAAGAAGGACAGCCAATCGCAGCCTAGACATCACCATCAGAAGGCGAAAACGCAAACCACCAGTCCTAGGCCACGACGGCCCCAAAAAGAAAGCGTATTCGAATTTCTGTTAAAGTACAATAAGAGTGATTGGATGCAGGCAGATAAATGTTATTTAAATCTCGGCGTAAAGTATTTAAATGCTATTATAATAGAGAATGGTCTAAAAGTACATGTTCACTTCAGAGAGAACCTTGTTTATGTACTTTCCTTATATTTAACCACCGTTTCCTAAAATTACTTTAATTTCACAGCCCCATACCTGCTGGTAAATGAAGCGCACGACACTCAAACAAATGGCTATATAAGAACACATCACAATGATAAAGCGTCAAAAGTGCAGGTTTAATAAACAAAACATCATTTCCGTGTACATGTTGTTCAATGGAAACACGTGAAATCAGAGGGTTTACACGGATAACGCATATCTATAATAACATGTTATATGAGCGATGCATGAGTTTTGTGGACATGTTCTACGGACAATCCATTGTGTGCTTGATCATGTACATGTATTGTGAAAAAACATTGTGTGAAGAATGTGTTCAGAGAAGAAAGTGTCAATTATAACGACAAATTTTGCAGACAATCCTTCGCGTTCTGTGAGTAATGCAAAATGATTTATTGACAATGCAGGATATTTTCCGATGTTTTGTGAACAACCCATAAAATCTAAGGACATACAATCTAACACGTTATGTGTGAGCACGTTTTGTTTTTCTTGTTTTTAAATAATCTCTCTCTCTCTCTCTCTCTCTCTCTCTCTCTCTCTCTCTCTTGATACACATACATATCATATATAAGCATGACCAAGAATAGCGATATAGTCAACGTTCTTCAATGCGATAAAATTTCAGGTGTTAATCATGTTTCTCCTACAGACAATAACAAGACGCACACATGCTAAGTTCAAACTACACTCTTATCTCGATCG
>JACSZP010006981.1:27102-38840 GCA_016161895.1 Pinna nobilis | reverse complement strand
TATATTGTATATATAATCGGAGAGGGGGGCTTTTTCGTCTCGTTTGGGCAACAGTCAGTAGATATGTATGGCCAGTTTGTGTAGTAAATTCATCTAAATTACGCTTTTATGAGGTTACTAGAACGAGTTTTAGAAAATGAAATAGAATCTGGGTCACCTGTGCGTTTTTCTCATTTATTTTACGACCGACATGCAAGCATCGGAATGCTGCGTTTGCATGTCAATGATATCCAGTTTTAATCATATGACCATTAATCTAGATACTGATCAAATCTAGATTATCTAATGATAATCATAAAAAGAAAAACGAAATCAAGGACTTAGCCCCGCGCCACTGTCAAGTCAGTTTGCATAATATTACCATTCAAAATTTTAAGTGTCCTTTCGAAATGCAGTAAGCGGATCTGGTTCACAATTTTACCAGGTGACGATTTTTCATTTCAGTAAGAGGCCCCCGACGGCGAGGTCAAAAGACATTTAAAATATTTTTAGAGATCCAAATATTTCGTTTTTATTCTTTGATAATTGATATTATTGCTTGGGTTATGTAATGATAAAGTTAATGCGTAATGGTCATAAAATCAAGGTCGCCGTGTAATTCAAAGCCTTGCCCTGTTCGATAAAAGCGGGAAGATTGTTTCACAAATTTGAATGCATGTTGGAAATTAGCCTAAAAGCATTGAATGATTGTTCAAATTGCTAAATTGCTCGGACAAATCAGGCCAGATCTACATGTTTTGTGCACTCTTTGTTGTTTAATTTCTCTCTTAGGAATTTTCTACTCGTATGCAAACTTTTATGGCTGCAGTTGAGGGGCTTCAAAAATTGGCCTTTGCTTGATTGATGCGCAGGGTTTTTGAACTACCAATAGTATCTATATGGGGGCCGCCGAGTGGTTAGCGTGTTCGACTTCGAATCGTACTTGTCATCTATTTTTTACTCATTCGAATGACCTGCGCTGTTCGCTGTAAATGCCGTGAGCTATGAAAAAAGAATATTTGTACCTTTGTTCACGCTAAGTTTGTCTTGATCCGATTTGAACCTAGGTACTCCCCCCAAAGGCAAACGCTCATATCACCAGACCATATTATTTTACAAGATTCAATGGCCATATAGTATTGGCAGGTCGGCATACGGGGTGTGTTCCGATTCAACTAATTTTTACACTAAAAATAGGGGAAAAAACTTTTCTCATTGGTTAATTGTCCTCAAGGAATGAACGATTCTTGAACTCGAACATCATACCATTTTCACTTTCTGTTCATGCATATATATTCTCGTTGAATGTTCGGGAAAAAACCGGAAAGGTCTCAAAAACGAGTTAATACTTAAGTACCGTATGACTTGTCGCTTTGAAAATCAGAAACCATAGTATTCGGACACGTGTAAGTATAATCATTCTCATACCCTCCGTTTGACGCAGGGTGGGCATTACTTACGCTGCTGTTCTCGACTTAAGTAAAGGTTGTGTGGAACATCAGAAGCATTAGGTATCCCTCGCATAGTATATCATACTACAGAAATGTGATATCTGATGATTTTTCTCACCATTGATACGGGCACGGGATGCTATTTTATATTGTGAGAGTTGACAAACACCAGTGGAGCTATTTACATTTTCAATATAATTTTGGAAGTTTACCGTGACATCCATTCAAACGAGAATCTTAAATTGACACCCATATGCAAATTCGGTTTTATTCGATAATAAATTTTGTCATTTATACTACACATTATCATATTCCTATTTTCATCTTTGATACGTGAAGTTATGAATTTATCGTATATTACATCCTTCAACATATTAGTAAACATAAGAACAAGCAAATATAAGGACCTTTACTCGGGGGACACGTGTGTTTGCCTTCATACAGAAGACTGGTGTTTGAATACCGAGGATGAGACAGACTTGTCGTCAATATGAGAAACAAATGTTGCTTCGTTTCGAATTCAACTAATTGTAGCTCGTTCGGATGGGACCTTAACCCTTTTAACCAGTAGTACCAGAGCGGTATGCTCTGTTCTATTGTCTTAGACCTGTCCATTTTCGTCTGTGTTGTTAAAAGGGTTAAGGTCTGTGATAAGTAAAAATTCCTGAGGGCTGGGAAACAGCAATAAAACAAAACAAATATCAAATGATTATATTGTATCTCGCCTAGATGCTTACTTAGGTTATCACTATTCTGTACCATGTTATCTCCTTGCTTACCATACGGGTCGATGGTCTTCACTGATCAAGACCCAGATTAAGTGTTGGGCGTAAGTTTAAATCTGAAGACGTTCGCCGGATTTCGGTGCCCCCTCCTTGTGAGTGTTGGACTTTGGAAAGGGACGGTCAGCGACATCATAGCAACAACTGAGATGTAAATGCAAATTAATGTCCAAGTCTGTATTTAGTTGTGGTGATATATATACATGTATTTCTAAAGCCCGGTTTAGCCCATGTATCAAATTTATGAATTATGGGTACGGTTGTTAGCGCTTAATGGTCGTAAAATGGGTCACTGCATTTGAAAGTCGGACACTTTTTATGATTTAGGGCCACGGCGTAGTGATATGAATAATTACCTTTGTTAATTTCTATTTTGGTAACAACTGCGTTTAGTTATCAAGGTGTTAAGATGATATACATGTACATCTAGAATTAAGAAGATGTCACGCCACGTTACGTCTCTTTCTGTTTTGTTTTTATTTACACGAACTTCTTTCTATGTTCGGACTATAAGTAGGCCCCTACATTTTCACATAAATCTCCCTGCACATTATTTGTTGATCTTGGTTATCGTTCCACTTAGAAATCTTATACTCATATGGACACATCTCTGAGTACCGATGGACCTTGAATTGTTGTGATTGCTCAACACCTTGGGTTTGTTCGGAATCCCTTGTGTCTATCAGATACTAAGGTTGACAATTGAAGCTTCACTTACTAATGGTAGAAATTTGATTGGCTATTGACAGAGGCTGTTGGATTTGACCTCTCTGGGGTTTCGTTAGATCTACATGCAGTACGGCATATCAAAGAAACACACTGGAAATGGAATATTAATTAGACTGCGCAAGTCCAAGGCACGGAACTGATTATATAGCCTTGTCAAAGCTGGAAGTCGAACTCAACCTGGCCCTCTGACCAGAAAGGGGGGTGTTCGATCTGCGTTCATGTGTGTTGATCAGAAGGGTTTTCCAACCTGTATCCATATTGAAAGTTTATACACCGCTTAAGTCCGTTTTCTGTAGTAACATGCATGGACGAGCATTTGCTATTAGATACCTTCTCCTTATTTTTGTGGTTTGGTTTTGTGTATACTAACAATTTTCCGGTCATTTGGAGGCGAATAGCCTAACAATCCCACTAGCACGGCAGGTATCGACAGAAGGTAGACACATATGTACACTACAGTACCTTACCTGTTATTAACCTTAAGTAGGTAAACATTAGGTTGCAGTATACAAGTTTACTTACATATGCACCTAGGGGTATAAAAATATTGTGAAGATCGTAGAGCGCTGACCGCTCTGATACAAAGTAGATAAAAAATTTATTTACCCAAATTAATCTTTATGTTGTCAGACAGTGATAAAATTATTACCAGCATATTGCAATTGGAACTAGAGTTTAACACGATGGTTAGTTGGTGGTATTGTTGTTTAACGTCCCACTCAAGAATTTTTAAATTATATGGAGACGCCACCATGTACCGGAGAAGGGCGACAAATTTGACCCGCATGTTCGACACTTCTGAACAACTGAGAATTCTTTTACATGCCGACAGGGTCCTCTAAATAGTCCGAGGGTTTGTCTCATCCGAAGATAGGGACAGCCAACCACAGCGTGGCTCGGATGGAGAACACGCTATCTGCTAGGCCACGGCGGTCCCTTGGGATCATTACTTACATACAGTTATTGAGACTAGAGCTAAACACGACGTAGACTTAGGTACATGTACAATGCTACTGTGAACTCTAATGAAATTGTACACATTAGATATCAGATTTGAGGACAATACTCGAGTTCTTTTTAATAAAATTACCACCAACTTTCTCGAGATTTGATACAGTGGAGATCAGATTATTGAAACAATTCTCCAGTTCTTTTTATATGAAACTTATTTTTGGAAATAATTGTTATAAAAAGAAAGAGATTAAACGATTTGGAGATAATTCAAACAAAATTCAACAGCGAAGGAAATTGTAGGGGAAAAAATGAATAGTGTAGTTAGAATAGGCGAAAACACGGATTGATTTAAGTAGATTTTATATACATGCCCATTTATTTTCCATATGAAAATATTGTTTCCCCCACACGCGAAGCCTGTCTTATCATTTACGTATTTAATTAGAATTCCTAGCGTGCAATGAGTGGGCGATATATCTACTTAAAAGCAAAAAATATACGAATATAGAAAATAAATTGCATGCAAAAACTTTCATTTAAACAAAATGTACATGCATTTCGAATTAATAACTATGCAGTAGTCTTGGAAACTGCACAAAATGTCGCGCGAACATGGTACATCTGACCGTACCTGTGGCGAGCCGGACTGTGCTACATGATAGCACACTTCACTGTCGAGACCAAAGGAGCTCGTAGCTGAAGTATGTAATGTTTTTTTTTCGGAAAACTTCCAATGGTTGTTCAAACATAGATAAAATTTTATTTTATTTGTTTAAGTTTTGCTGTACGCCACACCTGACAATCTTTATTGGTGAAGGAGAGAGCCCGCTTACAAATGTACCCGTGTAGAGACCACCAGCCATCTGCAAGTACACTGGCAAACTTTCTCACATAATCAGTTTAGGTTCCAGCGGGGCTCGAACTCGCGCTGACAAGTGGTGAGAGACTGAGTGGTTTAAAGCGCAATACCTAGCAATTCGGCCACGGAGGCCCCAAAGATAGATAATATCGTACAGATGAACATTTAACAAGAGTAAAAGATTTTGCAACTAACATTCTATTCGTGCATAAAACAGTGCAGTGCAATCTTTTGTACATCTTTCTCACGCACGAGATACGAAGGAAACAGTTCGTATTATTTTATTTTATTAATTTATTTATTTATTTGTATTATGTAAGCAGCGCGCATAAGACACAACACTGTCCAATTCTTCTGCGACAGGAACAGAATTGCTAGATTTTTTCTGTTTGACGGGTTTTTTATAAACAACAAATGACAAATCTTTTAAAATAAAATCAAGAGAAGGGTCGACGGTTTAGTTACCAAAAGGACATTCATAATTCACAAGTCGAATGACAGACAACGCCGTGGCCAAAAGAAAAGGAGACACAATTTAAACAGTGATCCACAAAACAACAAATAAACCTTTAAAAAGAGTAACAGGAGAACCCACTAAAACCAGGAGTGAGTTCAGGTGCTCCGGAAGGGTTAGCAAATTCTGCTCCACATGCGGCATCTGTTGTGTCACCCATTTCAAACCAAGGCCCCGCATCAAAATTTGACTCCACAAATAAAATGATTTTTACATTTCCTTCTGAAGTTGTAGCCCCCTGATATCTTAAATGTCAGTAGCTAGATTACAACAGCCATTCTTCGGTAAATCAGATAAAACTTCGAGATCCGACATACTCCTGTTTCTTTATGTCGCATGTAGGTGGAATCCGATGTACATGTAGAGAGGTCAAATCCTATGACCTCTGTCAATAACCAATAGAATTTCGAGTTTCAGAATTTGAAGTTTCAAGTTGACAACACGAATATATTGAAGATTGAATTTTAAAAAGATTGTTTATCAGTCCGAATCGAGAGATTGATAATCTAGGGTAAGCCTGTATATCAAACCACATAGTGTGCACATTTCAAATTCCTGAAATAGATATATCCATGTACAATAAGGGTAAATTCCCGTATCCTTTTCATTTTTTTTTTAAATTCTATTTTAAAGTACACTGTGCAGCATTTGATTTACATAAAAATGATATTTGTCGTATTTAGGGTACTTTCTACGGAATTGCATGCACAATTTTGAAATACCCAGACAAAGTTATCTAAATATTTATCCAGGATATTGAGGCTACTTATATTTCATCCAACCGAGTACAGATTCAACTTGATCCATTTTAAACATCGTTCATACTGCGGCATTGTACAAGTTATTTTATCATTATTATCATCAATTTTAATATTCATAAACGTGAGAAAAAATCGTACACGACTTGGCGATCTTTGCTATAAATGGGAGTGTAAAATTTCAGTAATGCATGTCCAAGGTATACAAAGGTATTTATTGCTAAAATGACTGTTCGTTTTGTTGGCCTCGCAGTGGTCCTGTAGATATCAGAAATAAAGCTGTTAAAATTTCTTCGATAATATCTTGAACCATCAAGTTATACCAGTAAAACCCTATAGTGAATCGTCCATTGTCGATGCTATAACTTTATCTGGGGTTTATCTGCTATTCATATCAAGTAGGATTACCTGCTCTTAACCGGTATGCCACCGATATTTCACACTGAATTAGGGACTGAGTTTTGAATATTTAAGAATTATAGATATGATAGCTTTTATAAGAATGCAAGCTCAAGTTGATCGATTCCATTTATTTGTTTGATTTATCCATGCTATTGAAGCCGATATTGGCATCAGTTCAGTACGACTATGAATTGGTTAATGCGGGCTGCACATTTACGGCTCATGAATTAAAGGGACATTAACATCGAACTAAATTTACACTACTTCGTATTTACCAGGCACAGGTATTTCAGACAAAATATTCTGGTTGAAACGTAGTGAAAAGTGCGGCGTATTTATGTAAAAGTTTTGTCTGCAATATGCACGACGTTTCACGTTTCTGTGACTTACAACCGTATGTATGATATGTATGCGTGAAGTTTGAAGCCACAGCATAATTGTAATGATCTCCAAACACTCCCCTCTTATGTGTGTCGTTACTACTACGTAACTGCGGCGCTCATACGTGTTTACAAAATAATGTTTGGGCACTGCATACGTCATCAGTTCCAGAATGGCGCCAAAGAAGACCGGATTAAAACATGGTAGACAGCGGCAGAGACAGAGTAGTCTTTTCCTGAGTCTGATCAGATAGGTGGATCAGTCTGTTTCCTAATCCATTGCAACCATTTATAGCTACCTCCGGCTCAGTTAATCAACGTTCATGGCGGAACAATGATTGTTATAGGTTAGATACAGGGAATAGGCCATTTATTTTACTTTTATTACGCTTTGCCACAACTTTTTAATAATACGTGATAGGGTTTTCATATTTCCCAAGTTTTAATGGGTACCAAAATTTTTTACCTCGGGACTTTGACCTTGGAATGTGACCTACTTTTATAAAAACTTTTAACCTGGACCATATCTTTTGAAGTATAAGGGATCATGTAAAACTTACTTCGCTGTCGTGTGGGGGTATCAGTGTTTAACAAACACATCGGCTTGTTTCCAATTGACCCGCTAATTTTCTGAATATTTCCAACGCACACGTATCTGTTGTAAAAACTAGTAAAACTTTGCACGTGTAAATTCTGCTTATTTGAAATATTGATATATTGTTATAATTACGTGACTAAGTGACATAAGCAAGGACCCTGAAGGATGTTTGTCGTGTGTCGCATACTTCTACAGATTAAATATTTGACTTAATGAAGTGCCACCTATATCTACTTGTACGTGTATATTTCTTAAAATAATAATATTACTCTCAATACTTTACTATTTTACCTGGGCGTGTGTGGCTTCACTCATATTTTCTCTTTCACTCGTTAGCTTTGCATATCACGACCTTTTTCTTATTTTAAGAGTACAGTTCTTTTAGATTCCGTTCCATTTCACTGTGGAATTAGACAAACATGACAAAGCAACATTAAACGTTAAACAACAATACATCAATAACACATCTATTTTACGTGCTGAAGTCATATTTCTTATGGCAGAAATGACCCACCATACCTTAAGAACCAGGCGATTGAGTAATCATCGGTATTAAATATTACATCACAAAGATTTTTTCAACAGAAACTCTGGTGAAACTATTAAATATGTGTACATCCCATGCTAAACGAATTATTGAAGCGAAAATGGCAAAAATACAGACTACCAGAATCGTAAATACTTCTCTAATTTTGCGGATAACAACAACGCAGATAAAGACAAGCTATTTTTTTCTCAAGTTCAAACCAATTAAAGTTACTTTATTCACCTTTATGATGTGATGAGCAATACAGAGAACACATGAAATAACTTCACAGATAGAACTCTTTATAATCACACAACATTCGACTGAAAAGAGTTTGTCATTAAATCTACTCGTATAGAACACTGCAAAACTAAATATTCCTGTAATTTTCTCTAATTTAAATATTCGTTTAGACTCGAGTTATGTAATAATGTATAACCCATAAAATAGATATGATATTGAGACACCGGGACCTTTGATGTGTATCAATAATGATTTATAGATTCCCATAAATGTACATATTTATGATGATTTTATATTGCAATAAATGCACTTTAAAAATTTATGTATGATTTATAATGAGTCATTTCTGACTTAGATTGATTTATTGGAGTTCAAAAGACTTCAGTTCTGACAGGCCTGAACTTGTTCTGACTGTGTAACGCATCAATGCTTTTTGTCTATATTGGGTTCGAACATTAAACTGTTACACAATTAACAGAGTTTTTACTCTACCATTAATTTATTTCGGTTTTACTTCTAGACTGTATATTGCTGTAGAATTAATTCAGTGAAGACCCCATAAGTTGGTATCAACGCTAGCTAATTGATCTTTTGCTTTGAGAGGTCTGTAACAACATGTAAATCAAATCTCTAACGTGGGGGATAAACTATCTCATCAACAACACAAGGAAAACTATCATACAGTAGCCCAGACTCCGGCGAACCCCCGAATTCTACAGGGCCAAATAGTTTAACTACAAAATACTAGATTTAACAAAGGTTTAGATATAACCGACCTTTATAGACATATAATAAATCATCCTCAATGCCTTGTCAAATTTCCAAAATTTAAAAAGTTGACTAAATGAAAGGTTTAATTTAACCTTCCCATTTAAATTGTTTAGCAATAAAATTTAACCGTCGGTTTCATTTCAGTCCTCGATTTATGTAGCCGAGGGATAACTTTTTCCAGCAGGACCCAGTCACACAATAGTCTAATTCGTAGTTAGATTTAATTATAAACTTACTGATGGTTAAATATTTGGTTGTGGTAAGTCTTAAATTAAATATTTATTAGTTAACTCTTAATAAAACTAAATCAACTTAACAACCTTGCAATAGTGTTACACCATGCAGTCAGCAAATTACAATCTAGAATTTTAACTTGTAGTAAGTGGCTAAATACAGATTGATTTAACAATGTATCTTGCTACTGGGTCCTTATTTACAATTGGCCCTGTTCGTTGGGTCATTGTGCTGTATTGGAATCATGGACTGATGGCTGGTGGACTTCCAATGGGACAATGATTGGTAGAGGATTGAGCTATTTCAGTGTTATGCAGGTGTTGACCCTGCAACTAAAACATCGATTACGTTGCATTAAGAATGTCTGTTTCTCTTGGAGAAGGTTATATTTTTTAAATCTTTGTCTCAGCACAGATGGAATCCATTGCTCAATTTTCAAATCTTTTTGCATTTTCAAGTTTAATCATTTAATTAATTTATTCCTTTTACGCCAACTTTTTGATCACATTACAAATGTTTTGAACTTTCGTTCCAGTGGGTATCATTGTGAAGGCGCTTGACAAGTTTTTCTAGAATGCAAATTGCATTTGAAACAAGGACGATTATGTTTTATTTAATTGGTATCTTTAATAATACTTTATGCAGTTACAGAAATTTGGATAGTTTTCAATTATACAACTAAGGCAGGTCAAAGAATATTTCATTCCATCTATCTATTTTTTTCTTTTTTTCTCTCTCTCACTTTTCCTAGATACTAAAAGTCTTATTATTGCTAATTCGTTTGCAAGACGTCTTGTAGGCACTTGTGATATTTCCATGAACACTTTATACTGTGCGCCCAGGAGACGGTACTTTATAATGTTGTATAATTTTCTACCGACATATGTATATTGAACAGCAATAAATCACAATGATTTCACTTTAATGTTTTGAAATCCTTGGTGTAATACTTCAAGCTCCATGCGGCCTACTGTAGGTGGCAAAAAAAAAGAGCCGCCTTTCTATTCACCATTTCACTATTCTATTTTTATTCATATAAAATGATATCGAGATGATATTCGGTAATTGTTGATAGGACTCATAAACTGAGTTAATTCTCTGCGCTTTTGTGAATGGAGGATATAGCTGAGTAGAATGCGTTTGTTAATTCAGAACCCCAAGAGGCATTAAATGTGTAGGAAGTATCACTTTGATTAATCTGTATTGCCCGACTTCAATGATTTAATTTCACACAACATTTATCACGTGTAATGATATTCGCCGACCTGCGGATATGGTGTTATTAAGTAGGCTTAGATTATGAGTGCTCAAATTGGCAAATTTTACCAGAGTTGTCGCCCCCTTATTTCTACACAAACATGTTCCCGAGGACCTATCTATTTAAAGTTTCCTTATAAATTTCATTATAAGAAATTGTATATTACCTGCATAAAACAGATTCACTATCGAAATGCAAATTTAAAACTGCTTTTAGAAGCTTAAATTTATCAATGTTGATAGGAACAAATGTAAGTGGGGTAAACAATAGCGATTACTCTGGATAGACGGGTACGACCATGTTCTCTCTCTCTCTCTCTCTCTCTCTCTCTCTCTCACACACACACACAATGTTTTATCACAAAGAGCACATAAAATGTCACCGAGCCCTCAAATTCTTTTATTGTAAAAACGATTTTATCTCACAATAACTATCAAAAAACACAATTATAAATCATATTTAATTGTTAATATATAGGATATTTAAGCACACCAATAAACCGATTGTATTTTTAAAATGAACTGACAGAAATGCTTCGTGGATTAAATGCAAATCTGCTGTCTCATTCACTATCTAGACCACCAGGTGAAATAAAAGACGTCCAGATGTGTTCTATATATATTTTTTCCAGATTCGACATTTTTCTTTTTTATGACGATGTTTTATTAAGATAAAATGTCATCAAAGAACTTTAATACCTAAAAAGAGAATAATACATTTTATCGTGTTATTGGAATGGTATCTTTTACCTTGTACAGGTGCGCATTGTTCGCGTCTTTTCACTTCAGAACAGTGATATGCATGTCAACATTTACCTTGAAAATGAGCTAACATTTCTAAAGACAAATATTTGGATGCTTTGGTACACCTGAGTACCTATTTTCTTTTCGATATACCTTTAAAGGTTAAATATACCTGAATGTATGTAAAAGGTCGCAAGTACAACATATTTCATCTGCAGTGTAAGACTGGTCAAACAAACAATATGATGTTTCGTATTTCATTTCTATGTTATGTGTTATTTATATCATTATAATTTCTACTCTAATGTTTTGTTTAAAAGGTAGTTTTCTTTGTTTTATTGAAAAATTTGAAAAAATGCATAATATTATAGTGAATAATTGCCTTGATACGCAGTCAAATGGATACAAAAATTGCGTGAAATAAAAAATGAGTTTGATAATTCTAATGCCGAAGTGGTATCGCGTTGATAGTTTTACTTCTCTTTCATATGGTATGGTATTGTATGGCATTGTTGTTTAACGTCCCACTCAAGAACATATCACTCATATGGAGACGT
>JACSZP010006981.1:0-27087 GCA_016161895.1 Pinna nobilis | reverse complement strand
CCTCGGTTTTTACTGTCTCATCCGAAGGACAAGGACGGCCAACCGCGGAATGGCGCTACGCGGCTCGAACTCGGATCTTTGGATTCGCAGTCGAACACGCTAACCACTCGGTCACGGAGTCCCTACTTCCCTTTTGTACTTATTTCAGCCAAATCGAAGCTTCAGAAATGTTGACCAATGCAATACAAATACACTATACACAATGTGTGGGATACATTTAGGGCTAACCCAATTTTTTCACAAAATAAACAGAAAAAGACACTGATTGACACCTAATGCGAGTAGACCAAAGTTACAAAGTTTAAGGATCCTGTTATTCAAGGGTATTTTTTTTTCACACATTACTGACCGCTTTACGATGTTCTGTTAAAATAATTGCATAATACATCAATCAGGTAATATCTAACTTTCAAAATAGCAGCTCCAATCCCATCCAATCACTTGTTGGAGATTTGGTTCTTATGTATTTGATTTTTTCACCATTAGAGCTGTTTTCATTTCATCTCAATGCTTATTTACTATGCATTTAGGGAACAATTTTGAGATCATTTAACGATATTCATTCTGATGAATTGATTATGTACGAAAAGGACGATTAACAAATGAAAACCATTTCTTTCCATTTAAGGTATTACAGGATATTCTGAGTTCTTATTGATATATTGATATTTTAGCATTTTTAGGTCATTCGAAAGACTACTCTGTTTTGAAATCTTACATACAGGATAACCCCTGTTTTTATTTTCGACCTACACAATCTAAAACTGCGTAACTGTACTTTTTGGTTCTGTAACGGTTGCAAACCGGAATCTCCCGAAGTCCCAAAGTCTAAACCTGCAAATCTGCCGGGGATATCTTCTCAGAGATTGGGTCTAGTAATTATTTTAACCATTCAGAAACTTTTTCAGCGGATACTTGGATAGTTTACGGTCATTGCTCGGCCAGAGAATGCTCGTCTTTGAAGCGGGGGACCCACTGTTCGAATTTCAGAGGGACATGTCTGTGTTTTTCCCGTCCATCGGGTGCGACTGTACCAACCAAGTTCTCGTGCAACCAGGAAGTCGATACAATCGAATTGAAGTTCAATCTCCAGTTGTTCAGTTCAACCTTTCCTCTGACGTATCGTGCATAAATCTAATGGACCACATTGAGGGTGATCATTTGAACATCGTGTTTATTGTTCATTCAGGTATACTGCGACTGTTATTCTATTTATGAAGGTAGGGATTCGATCCTTCCAGCTCTGGAAGTTTAACATTTTCTTGCGAAACGGCACAGAAAAAGGGGATACAGAAGATCGAATTTTAATCAGATTGGTAGGCATGCGTTCAATACTCCTCCTGCTAATTTGGTGACTAAATCCTGAGTTCTGCTTGTAACAATGTCGGAAGTCTGCATCGGTCATCTTCGCCAACTACGGTTCCGACCCGCTTCCCTTATCTCCACCTTGGCGGATTTAGCCCGGTTCACAATTCCCCGCTTTTCTTTGCTATAGAAATTCATAGCAGCCAATCAGATTTCGTGTTATTAGTTGTTGCAGTAATCGTTTCTTTGACAAGTGCTGTTAGGATCGACATGATTATTATGAAACTCCTGTCCTACTGCCTCGGTGTAACGCTCAGTTTGATTGATTGTTTAAATTTAAATTCAAGTTCTATAACTCTGGTAAGCCGCTAGGGGAAATATGTGAAAGTGAACCGGGCTAAATCCGCCAATGTCGAGATCAGGGAAACGAATCTTGCCTCGCGAAGATGGCATAAGACAGCTTGATGCTGTCAAAATATTGAAGTGAAAAAAAATTGAAAGTGACGTAAGATACTGACTATCGCTAACTATCAGATACATGTACGTCAAGGCATGTCTTAACTACAAGACACAGAGATAAACTACTGTCTCTATTATCAGTGAAAACATCAACATAATATTTGACCAAACATCTGAAACAAGAAGTATCTAGTCTTTTCACGTAATTATGTATGTGCAAATATTGTCATATTCAGTCTATATAGATACGATGGACGATAAATAACTTACTTTGCTCATATCGCAGCAATCTTCAAGTTACACAACAGGTTATGACCCTTGACATTTTCCATTTATTTCCATGGTGATGCTCCATTTAATACGCCCCTAGGATGTGATAAGTGGCCCTTTGGTTTCTCTGGTTTCTGCGCCATCGTGATGATGACGTATCAGATTACCTCTTCTGCTTTGAAGTTAACTTTAGTGTGCCTGCTCGATGGCCAATAACAATGGCCCTGAAACCCAACCTTGTCAATCTCTCGATAACCTACAAACAAACTATGCTGTTTTCTTAGTCCTTGGGATAAGTATTATAGATATTGAGTGTTTAATCAATTCACACAAAAAGTGTATATAAACATTTGAATACTCCGTATATTGACATTGATAAAGAACATATATCTTTATTATTGGGAGGAGTACACCCGACCGCAGAAGATGTGTTTACATTTGTAAAATCTTTTCTCTTTTTATTTTTTCTTCTATGACGCCAACGAATTTCGTAAAATAAGTCAATACCTATTTTACACATGTGTATACTTTCTACATACATTTATTTAACATTCAGAAATATGCAAGTACATGTATATCAGTCTTAACCTTTAATGCCAGCCATAAATACAAAATATACTGTATATATAAGTTATAATCTCGTGATAAACTGCATGTACCTGTCATAACCGTGTGATAAACTGCATAATTATGCCAGTCATAATCACTGCATAAACTGCATATATCAGTTAAAATCACGTGATCAACTGCATAGATCTGACGTACTCGAGTGAATCAGAAAATATGACTGCTTTCCTGTCTTTAAGATAAGCAATGCAATTCAATAGGTCCGATGTCAAGGAAAGACGTGTGTTATCATTATTTAAAAATCTTTGAATTAAGTCTATTCATAAATTACAAATAGGTTTTGAGTAGCCTTTATCCGCCATAGGTAGCCTTTCGGTACAGTTGAACTAATTCTGAAATTTTACTGAAAGGTATTCAAGAAAAACACACGTATCTATCAAGACTAGTATAAAATATGTTTCACGAATTCCATTTATAGCCCCGGAAATAAATCTTAAATCTTATATTTACATTTATATGATTTTGATGTGACAGTTCTCATACTTTTTGTATCCTGAAGATTCAATATCGATCAAACGTTAGAACGAGACTGATTTGTAAGAGTAACGTAGACTGTATTAAGACAAGTAAGCTTGATTGATGTGTTGTGTAAAATGTTAAAAAGAAATGACATATTTTGATTTTTATAATTCGTTGTTTCAACCTGCAGTATATCGTTCTGTGAAATCTATATCAGTAAATATGTTTTTTTTTCATTATGAACATGCTTCGGCATTCAGACATCACAGTCATGATATAATCTTCGGAATGTACGGCGGACCATTCCTGTCTTAATTCCAAAACTGTTATAGATAAGCACGCTTTCAATTGTCAATTTTAACTTGATGAAATACACATAAAGCATGGTATGCAATCCTGACGGATTAACCTAAAAGTAAAACATAACAATAAAGATGCTTTTGAATGTACGGCGAGCCGTTTCTGCCTTCATACCGTCAACACTAGGCACACTTTCAATTATCAATGTAAACTTTATGAAATATAAATGTAAGATATGTTATTTGTTTGGAAACCGTCTAAAATATAATCACTCTAAAAGCTTCAGAGTACATAGTAAACTGTTTCTGTTTTTTCTGAGTTACTTCATCAAAACTTGATTTTGGGCTTACGTTGGTTGTGACTGGTCCGCAGGGGGGGATTCTCTTCTGCATGGCAACTGATTCTATCTCTAGGTAGGGGGTAGGTCAGTATTTGTTCAATATCCACCAAATTTATATATTATCTTCTGGTTCTGCTGCCGATTGATAGCATAATATCTGTGCTTTTGATAATTGCACTAGTCAGGCTTATGGGGATTTTTGTTAGAACTGATACCGAATAGGATAACACCAATGGAAGACTTCTTTTCCACAAAAGATAGTTTGGGTATCTTTTGTTTTTCTGTACATGTAGTTATTTTGTATTCATGTTTAAAGTTCCACTCAACGAATCCTACACAACATAGAGGCTTCAGACGTTTTAAAAAGATGCTATCGCAGTGTGATAGCGAAATCAAGGAAAACGAACCAAGGACCATGCTAATTAGAATGATATGTATCAACTTCATAAAGATTATACACAAATGCTCTTTCAGATAACATGTTAATCACAATATACCTAATTGTTATAATGCTATTTGCGTATTTAGAACTTGTTCGCCAGTTATTCTTTATTGCAAGTCCAGATCATTTTATTAAATTTTATCCCAGACTAGGAAAAGGATTGGTTCTTTATTATTCATTATTATTATTATTATTATTATTATTATTATTATTATTGATCTATTTATTTATTTATTAAGGATGGGAAAAGTCCAACAATGGTCTTCAATTATCATTTATAGAAATCCACAAGTGTGATTTGTTTCATCTCATCTTCAGCAACCGATGATATAAAATGTATCTAACTCAGATCTATTGGGAATGTTTTCTACAGCTATAACCACAAAAGCCTGCTTTATAGAGAAACACCATGTGATGAAAATAAAATGAAAGTGTTATTAAAACCTTGTTAGTGCATTTGTACTAGACTTCACATTGCTAAAATGGAGAAATTGATTTTAGTTCCATAAGACGATATCCCACAAAATCAGTATGATACATTGCTTCAAATGGTACCATCATGTACATGCAAACAATCAGAGTCATATCCTTTTAAAGAAGTCTATACTATACAGAAAATGTATCTAACCTTTAATCATCGAATTTATAAATAACTTCCAAATAATTCGGTTATACATACTATGTACATGTAAACTTATACAAGAGGACCGTGTGGCACACTTCTTGAAATAGTAAGCAATCCTCAATCTTACGAGCACTCATTTGATATAACAGGTGACCGTTCTCTTCTTTGCCCCAGTGTAATGTTACTGAAACAGTTCGTTTGTTGTTTGCCATCCATGTTTACCCCGTGCCATCATAGTAATCGGACCACAGGCGCCACATATGGATGTCTGTTTACTAAGTCTGGTATATTTATAACCAGAATTAATGCAATTTTTCGAAACCCATCATCAAAGTTGGAAATATCGGAACGGTACTGATGTCAGAAGAAACCGATGACACCCGAAGATCAAAGAACAATCAAAATGTAATTACCGAGACAATACGAATGGTGTCATGTGTCAACATGGCGACTATGTATTTTAGCTAGAATTGTAGGCTCGTGAAATTAGACACAGCTACTGCTTAACATGAATATCAAAACATTCTCCGGTAGCATGCAGTTTTGGCGATTGTGATATAAGAGATGGCATTACTTGTTCAGAAGCTCAGTGTCCTGAGAAATACAAATAATATTGCATTTCACGTAATAAAAATTCATGCTTGAACAAACTAATTGTCCCGTGTAAAACTTAAAATAACCATCAAGGTATCAAGTGCACGTGTTTTTAAACTTTTTCTTGAAATTCTAGAGTAACAATGGGAGAAAATATATTCAAAAGTAATATATACATTTTGAGTATATATATAAAGTATATCTATATAATATGCATAATAGATCTTATCGCGGCAGGCAAGATATATACCTTTTTATATGAAAAAGAGAAGAATCGCATTAAAATTGAAATTTTAGATGAGTTTTTTTAAATTTTGTTTTCATTTAGACTATAGGCATATGGATTTTTCATGAGTAGGTGTTGAAGAACACCATAGACATAATTTCTGGACGTGCTTGAAATACTAAGCAAACAACGTAGATAATATATGTGTTTCGTAATACATAGAATGATAATGTTTTAGCCTGATGGTAAGTGCGTTTGTTTTGCGAGAAATAAGTGTTCGAAACCTAAGACACTAGAATGGGAAACAACGATTCGCTGGCTAAGAAGTCAGTATGAGTGTAAATAATACTTTTAATCACTCTGATCCCATGCTGCAACATGTAGAAACAAGCCACAGATAAGATGAACTGAGGCTTCCGCTACCGAATGGTTCGAACATCGGCCTTTATATCGCTTAGTCTCTCGCCTCTATTCAGTGCAGGTTAAATGCTTACTAAAACCTAGGTTGATTTATAAGAGAAAGTTTGCCAATTTATTTGAGGAATATCGTTGGTTTCTCCCCTGGAACAATTGTACTTGGAATATTTCACTCACCAACAGAAATGAGTCTTTCCCGTATGACTGAAAGATTACCTAGTTCGTCGTAAACCAAAATCATACGAACGCCTATGGATTTCTTCATTATTTTGGAGTTTCTTTTTATCATTCATATTTTATTATTCATTTGTTGGGCCTCCTGCCAATATGGGCATACGATTTAGCCTCCCAGGACATGAATTATTCCCCTTAACGTTTATTGTGAGTTTCACCACAATGCAATACAGCCAGTTGAAATAGGCCCCTCATATCCATTAAAATCTTTATGATTGACATTCACGGTATAACATCTGATTTCCTTTCCGTGGAAATTTCATTTGTTTATTTTTGAAATTCAACTTCCACATTTCTTCAGAAAAGACTCGTTCTGTACTTACTTCTTAAGGTGTGTAGAAGCAGGTGCTCGATACCTGTATTTAGCGGGAGGCTCCAAGGGAGAATGCTCGACTCCAGAGCAGAAGGCCCAGGGTACGAACCTTGGCGGGCGGACGGATTTTCCTGCCCGTCATATGACACAGTAAAACAGGTCCCGTATCAAAGATAGTGCCGACCTCTCAGTCCTCGTGAGATACCTAACATAGACAACAGTTTACATTGCATTACCGGTATTCGGGAGAGCATCCATGTAAATGAAAAATTCCTGAGCGGAACATAAGATAACAACGAGAAGAACTGAATAAGACCCCAGAATTATTTCGGAAACCAAGACAATGATTCAAATCTATAGTCAACAAAATGTGTGTTTGAAACACTGATACAGTAAAGTAATTTTGCAGCATAGTTTAAAAGATAAGGCCCTAGGTTTTTTTAAAGGTAGGTCAAACTCCAAGGTCAAAATCACTAGATCAAAAGTCTTGGTATCAGATGAAAGCTCAGATCATTAGAAATCAATAATTTGAAATATGCAAATACCTTTCTTTTTTTTAGTTCAAAAGATATTACCCAGGTTAAAGGTTTTTTTATTAAAGTAGGTCAAACTACAAGGTTATGGACACAAGACCTAAAATCGTGGTACCCATTGACAGGTTTTTATCAAAAGGAATAAAGCCCTATCACTTCCCATTCAAAAGTTATGACGAAGGATACAGTTTTTGTGAACAAACAGATAAGACGAAATTTCTATTACAGGGACTTAAAACATGTTAGACTATGACCAAAGAAACTGCAGATACTAAAATCCACTGGTAAGGGAATGCATGGCGGAACATGCCTTGTTCCTGTCGCAAAAGTATGCAACGCAATATTATCACATAACAACATTTAAAAGGGTGTAATATGTTCAAAGAAATGGAATCAGCGAATCTCGTCTTATTTGCGACGATTATAACAGATACGAGGAAAATGAAACTTAAACAATAAACATAACTGTCCCGGGGAGGAGTTTAATAGGATAATAAATAATGAAAATGAAGCTCTTCAATCATGGAGGAAAATAAATTTCCGCCCGTTCGGATTCACAAATTTGACATATCCGTACGGATTTCGAATAGGATTTCATTTGCTTTTAATAAAAAGAGATAATTTTACATCAGTAAGAAAAGAATTCTTTTCATTTAAATTCTTATGCTTCATTCTACCTGGAACCATTTAACATTGACAGTTTAAATAAGGTAACTCGATCACCAATCCATCAATGCAAATAGGGCAAATATATTTTCAAAGCGTCTGTATCAGAGGGATTAGCCTCGAAATACAAGATTATAGGGAGCATGGTAAACCTTACATCAAACAGAAATAATCGAGTTTTAAAAATATTTTCCTATACAATTTATATAATTTCTTGTCATATAGACCGTGTTAACAAATCAAGTTCATTGATCTGCAATGTAATGAATATTATATATTTCCATGAAAATGACAGGTTCCGATTGTAAAAGAATGGTTTTGAAATACTTCTGGTGCGTGTATAGTATGGTTGTAGTATAATAAGTATTGTAAGACGGCAAAGAAAAACGGGATTGCATGAGTATTTAGATATGTAATGAAACTTATATATGAAATACATGTCCGTTATGCTTTGATTTGCTACTCGACAATCTGTCAAACATATGGTGACGGTGGTCAGATTTTATTAGTGGTGTAGAAAACCCGGTTACAAATGTACTCTGGAAGAGGACGCCACTCTTCCGTGATGATACAAGAAAGTAAAGGACACAAGGTAGGATACATAGTGAGAGGTCTTTTCATATAACGTAAGTATAAACATTTATAATGTTCATGTAGAGCCCTTACCACGGACGTAAATAAAGCATTGAAGACATACACACGTACATGCATTTCAAAACCCTTTATATATTTCTCCGAATTATCTATTACTTTGGAAAGAGAAGCTCCCCAACATACCGGTATATAAATTGATGCTCATCTACCTACAATGTACATATAATTATGCTGGTAAATATAATGGAATTGATGAAATGGGATGATGTTCATTTCTCACCTTGACCTAAATATAGCCATTTGACACTAAGAAACATAGTAAAACTACACGTGTCAAAATGATTATTAATCAAGCGAAAACATTAGAAAGTGAAACTAGATACTTACATGAGAAATGTTATTGCCACCACATCCTCAGGGGTGTTGATCGCCCGTAAGTCTATGATTTATAGTCTTTCAAAACAAGTTTCTGTGAATATAGAAAACATGGGTTTTATTATTTGGTCACTTTACTTGCTACAAATTAAATTTTGACACTAACAATGTTTTTCTTCCAAACTTTAATTATTTGCTCGATTGGTGCTGAAGCTTACCACAAGGTATGAATTAAGATAGAGATGAATATTCACCTGTCCAAGAGAGTGAGAAACAACAACTCATCACGTGAAATCGAGTGTAGCCTAATTCCTCTTCGCCGTGTTATGGTATATAATTCTTAAGCCAGTTATGTAACTGGTGGAACTACAGGTATGTTTTGGCTAGTTGGTTGTTATAATGTCTAAAAACCCACTCAGGATTTTTTGCCCGTTGATGGAGACGTCACAATCGTCACATGGATGATGGAGACGTCACAGTAAGCCGGTGAATGGCGATAAATTTGGCCTATGCTCGGTACTGTAGTACTAATGGCCTTTGAGCTGTGACGGTTTTTTGACGTGTTAACACCAACTGTGGCATCTTTCTTAAAAGAAAGTTCTTATTGATTCGCGTAGTTATGACCATGTTGAATGCAAAATAATAGAAAAAAAATCGTTTCTTTATATTGATCATTTTGGAAAACTAGCTAAGTTGATACATTTCATATGAACTGATATATATATGTAGACATTTGTAAATAGAACTAATTCTCAAAATGCAAACGTAGACATCTAAATCATAATTAACGAGTCTAGTTGAAACCTATATTTATTATATGAAGAAATCTGTAGTTTACTTCCGAATAGCCTGTTGTCTCTTCTGGGGTACATTTGTAATTGTACTCTCTCCACCACCAGAAAAAAAACTGGCCTCCACCATTAAGAGATTGTCAAGTGTGACGTAAAAAAGACACCAAAACCTCTTCATAATGATAATGTTTGAATCTTTCATCCTGAGTAGAGAACATTAGAAAGTTTAGATGCCAAATAAACTTGAATAAAATACCATATGGGATAAACGGAAACTAAATCCAGTCCCTTTTATCGAGATAAGATGAGTGAGTGTCCATGAACAGCGAGATGAAGGTATGTAGAATAATAGCATGTGAAAGAATATATCAGACCTGCAATTTAAACTGGCTCTATTTACAATACGACGGAATGGTTTTTGAAATTCTTAACCCTTTTCCGACTATGTACACGCGAATACTTCCGGCTGGTTGTTTGATTCTTAGTCAAGCGTGCGCTTGATTCGTATCAACATTCCTTACACAGTAACCACAGAAAATGAAGTAAGGCGATTCCATTTGTTCTCGTAAAAGTTTTATCCGACAAGCTAACCAACTGAAACAATGAATCGAACTTTTAAACAATGGATGCATACAATGGCAGAAATTTACGGGAAAGACAAGGTCGAAAGTTGAAAACAAAGATCTTGAAATGATCACGCACTACCTGAGGAGCACCTTGCACTTTTCCCCGTTTTTTTTTTTTTTTCTTTCTCTTTTTTTTTTTTTTTTTTTTTTTTGTAGGTAAATAGGTCATTGACCTAAATGTATGTGTTAGACAGAGAGACAGATTTAAACAATTTTGCAGATTAGCGATTTTTCATTATTATCATTGACTTTGTTATTGTAATTATAAAGGAAAAAAATAGCCGGCCTCGTCGCAGAATCGAAACGCATCGACAGTCAAACGGGGAGAACGAATCATACATAGATAGCCACGTGCGCGTAGATATACTGAATTATACTGTACATTTGTCTGAAATAACATTTTTTACCATTTCTGTCCTTTCTGATAGGTTCTGAATAAGAGTTTTTCTTATGCAGTGAAGAATTAACCTAAGTCTGAGCATTAACTCAACTCAAACTCAAACTAACCCTGAATTCTACTTGGCTACGAACCTGAAGTTGAGAAATTCTCAGACTTAAGTAATCTCTTAAATTTTATTGTGCACAGCCCAGGCAAATTCTTGACACGACGTGTCCGGTTTGTGCTTCTTTCTCGTTCGCAGTATTGGATAAGAGCGATCTTCCAACCGGTACTCGACTTTACTACCTTGAAGGTAAAACACCTGCACAGGACGAGAACCTGGCGAAATGTTTGATTTGTTTTGGTCATTTGGACTCTTGTCAACACACTTTATCGTTTGCTGACTTACGTCGGCAAGGTGTCTCATCCCGAGTGTAGTATTAGTTCCCAGCAGGAAATAAACAAAATAGCAACATTTTCAGATAAAGAATGTCTGTTTATGTATTCTTTTGTTCAGACATTTCCATTGTGAAATAAACATGCGATCCCTTTCAAAGTACCGCATCTTGTCAACACATCTGTCACACTAATAGACATGTGTGCCATCTGCAACAAACCTTGTGTTATTTCCGGTTTGTTTTTGTAACTAAAGAATGCATCCCATTTTGCGGTCGTATCAACTCGAGGCTGCTTAAGGACTTAAAGGTTTGATGTACTTTCAAATAACCGCAGAATTAAAATGAAGTCTTAAGCTGTAATATACCACTGTAGATTCTCTTTGCACTGTTCTTTTTTATCTCAACTTTGTCGTTTAACAGAAATGCATTCAATATTACTTAAACTTTGCGTTATGCATTGTATTATCACTTCAGTTACTATGGTAATTGATTTTCACTTGAAGAATTATAACCAACGAAATCAAGCCATTCATAGTTCACGTTAGGCGGTTCTAGAGCATCTGTTATTTCAAATTGCATCTCTGCAAGTATTTTCTTTATGTAGAAAAGCCAGTTGCGTAACAAATCTGTTGTGATGAATTTATTTCCTTACTAAAAAAGATCATCGAATTGACTATATTTTGTCGGCGGAGGGGACACAATATATGGAGAACCAAAACACATGACTTTTTCAAAGCTGACTACGTCACAATGCCATGCTTATTTGGGCTGGAAAATAATGCACCCCAAGCCGGGCGCCGTAAAACCTATGAATCTATTCACGTCTGATAATATTCTACACTCAACCTTTTCGACCAATTAGAATTCTGCATTAGCCGGAGTTGAGAAAATTCTCAGACATAAGAAAATTCTCAAGTTTCATGATGACGGGAGCTGATATAACCTATCGATGAAAGAGCGACTAGATATCGTTTGATACGCATACTTCTTAAAATGGTATTGCTATATTCAAAGCTACAGGGGACTGATAAACATCTTGAGGCGTGTTTTGAATTGCTCTTTTAACGCGAGCTTTGTCAAAATCTAGTTATACACTGTAAAAATTCAACTTCTTTTACAAATCAATAAATTTAGCAATTTGATAATACATGTATATTGTGTTTTTCCTTTTGCTATATAGGGATACAAATATGATACAAGTGATAGTCAAGTTGTTGTATAATTGAGATATCAATTATATTCCTAATACTCTAATACAGATATACTCCTAATAAAATATGTATTTACTGTTTTAGTATTGCATATTAAGTCATAGAGCTTGATCTTTTTCTTATTTGGTACATTCTAAATACTTAAGAAAGTATTTCCATATGCTTCCGAGACATTAATGGTCCGAGCCCAGTTACATTTGAAAAACAAACTACTGTCAGAAACTTGGTCTCGTCGTTTGGTTACAAATTGCCATTCATGGTTTAAAACAAAAGAAAACCTGTTTTGTTTTTATCTACCATATTTTCTTTTGTCTGAAATAAGATCAGTATTACCTCTTCTTTGACCCCATGCTCTTTGCACTCTATATACTTCTCTACTAAAGAGCTTTTCCCAATAACTGTTAATCCCAGATGTTACAAAACTGCCTAGCCATGCCAAGCCCGTAACGATGAATTCGATTTAATCACATTTTCAATTATGCTTGATTATTTGTTTATACCCATAGAGTATGGTAACAATTGAATACAACTTTAAAGTGCAACTACTCGTTCTTTTACCAGAGCATCATGATACTCTAAACCCCAACTTGACCACTAAATTTATGATTTTGACACCACGTTTTAGCAAGCCCAGATCAACCATAAGTGTGAATCGTTAGTTCAAGCGCACTACTTCGAAGTGTTTTTGTTTTTCAAACATACCCTGGCGCATTTAGATGGATTGATAGTTCTTTGCCAAGTACTAAGTGATTTCAAACGAAAACAACAGCAAAACAAGTCTTACGCAAGGCAATTCAGGATCGGCTTTAAAATTTCACGATTCAATTTACTTCCGTTTAGATGTTTCTGATTTTTATTGATGACAGAATTCCACAAATGTATTTTTGTTTTGTTTTTCCTTTGAAAATACGGATAATTAAATAAAATACGGTGACAATTTAGCACTTTATTACCACTCAATTTGCTGTAAGGAGAATAACAGTAGAGTCCAACCTGAAATAAACTTCACATATGATACATAATCAAATGTTAGTTTTTCTCTGCGTTTTGATATATAATGAATAAACGTAGATATCCTCACAGGTACATGTACCTGTCCATTAACGAAAAGCTATTTATTAGTAATTACATTTCAAACTTTCGTGTCAAAAGAAACATTATATTTACATTTAACGATACAGTTATAAATGGAGCAAAAATTCGCCTTAATAGTTTTAAAAGCCGCAACGTTCGTGAAACGCATTTATATTTCACGCAAATAAATGATGTTGTATTTGATCTGTAAACAAGGCAATTTTAGATCAGATACGATAATTACGGTAAATTATCGTTTGACAGCCGATAAGAACAATGTTAATTAATCCAAAAATTTAAAAAATAATGGGTATTTACATAATTTCATAAAAAGACTTGATTTTTTCCTTATTTGTCCTTTAAATAGTAAAATGGTTAAATATTTGTAGTTACCTATCTAATAAGAATCTTGTCTACAGTTAAGAAAAAAGAAAACGAGAAAATTTGAGAGATTGACTTTAGATTTCAGACCATGCAACTATTTAACCTTTGACTTTCCTTTGAAAATTATAATAATGTATATTTGTTTTTCATTGTCAATTAACACTGTCATTCTGACATTATTTTAAGTTCAGAAAAACACGAAATATATGTAGACGTATGACATAATGTTGAACAGAATGAAATGTTGAATTATTATTTGTTCGATTATGAATTGAATCGTCTCTGGCGGTTTGGACAAGACTTCGTATCTCAATTACATAATTTGAATATGATTATGGACTCACGGTGGGAGTGACCGGACAGCAGGGGAAGCTTATTCCTCCATGTCACCTGATCTCACCCCTGGGTGTCAGAGGTCCTTGTTTGTCCAATTGTCACCAAATGTGTATATTGTGTCCTGATTCTTCTGGCGATTGATACCTTGATATCGCTAAGGCCCCCGTGATCGAGTGGTTAGCGTGTTTGACTTCGAATCGAGGGGTCCGAGGTTCGAATCCGCGCAGCGCCACTCCGAGGTTGACTGCCCCTGTCCTTCGGATGAGACTGTAAAATCCGAGGTCCCGTGTCACAATAGGTGTTGGCACGTTAAAGAACCCTCCCTGCTCCAAGGGCAGCAGTGTCGAGCATAGGCAAACTTTGTCGCCCTTCACCAGCACACGGTGAAGTCTCTATATGAGTGAAAATTCTTGAGTGGGACGTTACACGGCAATACAATACGTTGACTTCGTTAATATTCATATTTTGACCATCACAATGGGAACAAAACATGAGAGTAGCAAATTCCTTTTGCAACATATCCTGTAAAAGATTGTTGACTTTATTGCAAATTTATATCAACTCAATACTTAACTACCATTCCCGCTTTTAGTTGGGTTTTTGTTACTTCATTTTAGACTTCAAGCGTTGTGTTGATTACTATTTGTTGTTTAGTTTTTTTTTTTCTTTTTACCATGTTGTTTACTGCCGTTCGGCTTTTGAATTTTGAATGCCCCTTGTTATCAGCAACTTATTTTCAACAGTCTTACACTATCAAATGGATTAGATTCATATGCCCATCCCGTAGTCCCGTTTTTTCTGTTGTCAGTTAGAAAAACTTAAATTAATCGAAGATCCACGTCACTGATTGATTTGGTTTAAGTAAATGCTCTCTTTGGTGGGTCGAGATGCGAGTCTGCTGTAGCTTGCATGAATTAAAATTAAAACCCTTAAATCATTACTAGTACATACGAGTATTGTAAAAATCCTTAGAGTCTTGAATATAGCTTGCCTTTCCTTGTGGAAGTTTTGACAATACAGCTGTGATATACAAAGCAAATGTTAAAGTTGTTTACATGGTTTATGATTCTTCTAGAGAAGTACACCACATAAAAAGGTCAAAGGTCAACATGGTAATCAAATATTAGATAGTTCAGAGTCATATCACGATCATGAAAAAATGAATAATTCAAATATTATTAGTGTGTGGTGATTTTGTTGACTAACTCTCTTGATATAGGAGAATATCTTAAAACGAAAGCAGCGTAAATGTTTAAAGAATGTGTAATGGGTCAATGGCATCGAATGTGTAAAAATTCCGAAAATTGCGAGTTTTTGGATGTTTGTAATCTAATTAATGCATATTCTATTCAATGTTTTTTTTTATATAGGAATCTTGATAATGTTATTGGTACTAAGAGAAAAAATGATAAAAATGCTAGTGATATAGGTTATGCAAAATGGATTTCCTATTTTTTATTTAATGTATTCATTGAATTGTTCAATGTTCCTACAAGCGAATCATTCTATTAAAGTATCTGCAATGCAGTAGGTTTTTCCTTTGTAATTAATACATAGCCTATTTCACTTATTCGTAATATCTAGTTCCACAATAATTTTGGGGTTTTTTTTCATATTTCTTTTGCAATTTAGAAAAGTTACGATGAAAAATGATTATGATATACATTTTGTAATATGGATATCTGATCTGTATGTATCCCTTGATTAATGTCAAAATTTTCGCTAATTTTACGGTTGCCAAAATGACTTTCATTTCCATTACAATATTACACTGACAGAAATGTTGATTACTTGATCGATTGTGGTTGCTAAATCGTTACCATATTTGACAAGAATTCGTTTCTCAATTATATCATATTCATACTTTTTGGATTTACCAGCGGGTCTTACCCAAAAGTATGAACATGATAATTATTTCATCTGAATTTGATCGGATGTGCGCGGTCAGCAGGGGGACTTACTCCTATATGGCACCTGATCCCACTTCGTGGTTATCAGAGGTCCGTGTTTGTCTGATATTGTCCAGATGTGTGTATTACGTCTCCATCCTTGTGACTATTGATACACTGGTATCGGTGATTTTCATGTATGTTCAGTAACTTCAAGCGCTTCTGCTATGGAGGGATTCATGTTATCATATGTCTCTTCATTTACGGCGTCGTCCCACAGCCTCAGTCAAAACCCTCATATAGCAAGATCCTCTTAGCATTTTTTTCAACAGTGGTAAAACTGAAATCTGTTATTTTGTTTGATAATTATATTTTGTTTCAGTAAATGTGTATATATACAACGAGGGTTTCCTTTCGCTTTGCTCCTTACAATGAAGTATTTAGTATAGGAGTAGGACAGATCTCGGACCCTGTGTCAGAGCATATCATGGAAGGTATGGTATGGAATATTTTCTCGACCTTTTACCGAAGTTGCAAATAGCTAGAACTATTTCAATGAGATGGCATGATAAGGGCGTTGAATGATTCCGTCAAAACTCTTGGTTTGGGATGTGCAAAAAAGATCAAAATTGAAAATGCCAGGCGAACATTCAAAATTCAAAAATCGAAAGGCAGGCCACTCTTTTGCCAAACAATAGCAGATATTACTACAAACGGTAATACAAAACAACACAAAAAACTAAAACAAAAATTCAAACGATCTCAACCAGAAACCTAAGTTCAAGTGTTTCGGAAGTGTTGGCAACTCTAGCTCTACGCGTGGCACCCGTCGTGTTTCGAATCCGGGTATACGTTTGTATTGTTAAGACTGTCGCTATCTTTAATTTCCCAAATCGGACATATTTCTTATTACGTTTTCAGTTATACCTCAAAATAATTGTGTAATATACTGTAAATCGAGTAATATTCGAGGGAGTTTAAGTTTTGCGTAATTACGCCAGTACACTCATTCGCGAAAATAAATCCCTCGCTTACCTGATATTAACATGCATCAAACAACACAAACTATATCAACTTAAATTCACACCGCGAAAATATTGTATCGGGAATAATTACATGACCATTGATTCGCTAAAATAAAGTTCCGCGAAAATTTCTGGATTCACGGTATTTCTTAAAACAACCTGATTCTTTTCTTTATCTTATTTCTTTTTCTTTAATGATGCCTAAGAAATAAAATGTAAGTTTCAAGTATTTTGAAATTACATCCGACATTTCCAAATATCTTAGAGAACTCTACCGGTCGGTTTTGCTTATAAGAGATAGCTCACCAGTGTTACAGGTTTTCACCGGTAAACGATTTACCTATATTTTACCTGTGTGTTCGTGACAGAAGAGTACAGGTGACATATGACAACGTGAAAGCCATACACCTTGAGATGATCTCTGATCTGAGTACGTCGAAATAAATAGCACGATAAAAATAAATGGATTTTTCAAATAAGATATACACACATTGTGAATTCAAGGCAATCTTTTTTAAGATTTTTGAATTTGGGCAATCTTTCATATTCTCGAGTTTGAAAATAAAACCCTATAAATGTCTCAGCCTGATTTAAATAACGTCGTTATAAGGACGATATTAATAGCTTACTGTCAGGATTTCTTTCATAAGGGAACCTCACAAAATAAATGTCAAGTCAGCCTTTTAGTCGATTTGAAGTAAATAACTGTAAAATATAAAATGTTTTAAGGACATTCTATTTTCATTTTATAGCAATTGCTTTTATGAATTTAGAAATGAGTATTACTAGTTTATGAAGACATTTGATATTGTTTAACCTACTTTTGGGAAAAGGGTTACAAAATGCACTGAAATTTCCAGTTTAATATAAAATCTACCCAAATTGATCTATTATCTATAATTAATAAACTGGTTTTCATATATCTCTTACCGTTCTTGCAAGGCATGTCCATATTCCTATCATATATTATATTTTATTTGTAATTATGAATTCGAGTCTGATGAAAATGACATTGATTCGAAAAACATTTTAACGCAGAATTCGACCTCCTTAAATTCTATATCCATTTCTTGAATACTTATACTTCAAAGATAAAGGCCGAGTGGCCGAAAATTTGTGGAAAATAATGTTATTTATATTATTTATACTTATTTTTCAGTTCAACGCATAAAACCTGCATGGATAGAACTATGAGGAAATTCCTCGCTGATGTAGCATCAGGAATAGGGACGAGAAATTGAAATTTTTTAAGAATTATCACGGCCCGGATGTACGTTCCGTACTAGTTGTGTTCATAGTTTTGTATATTTTGTTCTTGAAGGGCGAGAGCGACGTACGGTCGAGGTCATGACGATCGTTTGCAAAAGTCACAACTACCACATCCTGTTAATTTACAAAGTTTTTTGTTTATAAAGAGAAATGAGATTCGAAATGTTATACATTAAGTCATTCGTCCGCATCTTTCTTTTCCAGTGCATTTACACTTTTACACAACAGTGCCCTCTTTTTTCTAATATTTCTTATGAGCAAAAGCCATTATATACACAAACTTGTAACAGGAACTGTATAAGCAGTCAAATCAGAACCAAGAGTGTACTACATGTATACGATTAATTTCTATTTGTGGTTAATGTTATATCGACGTTGTCACCGGTCAGCAGGGAAATCTTACTCCTCCATGACACCTGATCCCACCTCTGGAATTCCTGAAGTAAGGGATTTTTTTTACCAATATTTACTAAATAAGTGTATTGTCTCCTGATTGTTCTGGTGATTGATGCCTTAATATCGTTGATTTTTATATCCAACGTCAATTCATGTGCATTGAGCTTATGTAGGCTTCAGTACTCTCAAAAAAGATAAATAAATAGATAGATATGGGCGGCAGTGGCCTTGTGTTTAGTTTATTCGTCTCTTGATCAAAAGGTCTGGGGTTCGAATCAAAGCCACGCTGCGATTGGCTGACCCTGTTTTTCGGATGAGACTAAAAACCGATCACATGGTGACGTCTCCATGTAAGTGAAAGCCGTTACCAAATTAAGAGGGATGGGATAAAGTGGACGACAAAGAGAATATAATCTTCAATACACAAGTAATGATCATTTTGACCAGCGGATCATTTATGCCTCATATATCCTATTATTACAAACTCATAAGAATATTATGGCAAACAGATACATGTATTTGAAATATTTTAATCGACTTTTCTTTTTCGAACATATTTAACAATTGAAGATATACTCAAAATATATATGCTCTTATTATCTCGACTTAAATATTTTGAATTATTAAAATGTCACGTTTAACTGATTTTTTATATTCATATGTATGACAGGGTCAGGACTGGTTTATGATATACGGGGAGCTTTGGAAAATGAAAAATCCGAATTTCGTTTCGGGATATGATCAACTTCAGATAAGCCTATGTAGATGTATCTATTTACCGTCTTTTTATATTTCTTTTGATCATACAAATATTTAATTACAGAAAACACGTGAATATATGAATAATAGTGAAATGAAATCATTTGTAAACAGGTTATGGAACTATTTACATTTCACGTGATGTGGATTATTGTTACATCAACATACGCACATCTGGGTGTCATTTATGAAGTTCTTTTTACGACCTCTGACCCCGCGTGTTCGATTTCACAATAGAAACATCTACATGACGTCAGTGTACACCTGGGATCAATAAAAATGCTCTAGTGTGGTAAGTGATGTAGGAGAGCCGAATTCTTAACAATCCTGTACATCTATCTAAGATTTAGAAAAATAACTATTATCTAAGTCTAAGATTTATTTCTATATGCTTGATTAAAATCTTGAATTCACTGTCATAATTATCATTTCAGTGGATACAAGTAAAGTAAGTGCAATTACTGTGCATAATTTCTCGAATTCCACATTCTTATCTGATATTATTTCAATACGTTTTGAGTTCGTGATACTTTGATTTTCCTTTCCGTTTCCGGTATGAATGCAAGGACACTTCATAGAAAGTTCTAATTCAATTTTTTTGGTTTTTAGAAATTAGTTTATTTGAGAACAAAATAAAGATTCTTACATCTGAAGGTCAAATACTACGGAATTGTCACAACATATCTTATTTTCGGCATGAGAAAAAAATATGTATACTGATTCATACGTTTTCCATGTAATGTAATCCGGCATTACTTGTATGTTTTGTTCACATGACCCGTAGTACTTTAACTTAATATTACAAAACTTTGTAAAATTAGATGAAGAATCTGCTCAGTACGGAACAGCTTATTCACATGTTTTCTTTATTCAGACTTTTCAAAATTCAAAACTCGAAAAACCGACATCATGACCAAATTTAGCGAAGGAAATACTTGAAAGAGTATTCCACATTGAACACGTAAAACATAAATACGAACTCTGCAAACAACGGGGATGAGTTCAGGTAATCAAAAATAGGAAGCAACTCTTGCTCCACGCGCGGCACCGGTCGTGTCACATTGTTACGAATCTCATACGGTTATATCTTGTTATGCTTCGCATGACGTCTCATTTATTATATATGTTCATACCAGTTGTATTTTGTTTTGTGCATGTCGTGACTTAACCTCTAGACTTTCCACCCGGGTGTCTGAGGCTAATACTGATATTTTTATTTTTGGGTGAGACCGACTGATACCGAGATTTCCCTCATCGCATCATACAATCATTCTATACGTTTACGTTGTGTTACCAAAATTCCCTGTTGAGAATTTTTCACTAACATTGAGATATCGCCAAATGCCAATTAAGGGCATCAATGTTTGGCTTGTAAACAGCACCATGGATCTGAGAGATATTTTAATCTAACGTCGTGTTCAAGCATTCTGTTAATCAGACCTCGGTTTTAATTGCCCCATCCAAAAAAACATGCGACCAGAGTTCCTGCCCCCTCCCTTCCGTTGAAAGGTTGCTCCTACATATTCCAGAACTCTGTCCTCTTCTTTTCCTGAGATTAACTACCATGACAAAAGTAAATAGCATTCTTTTCCTCGCCACAAAATACATGTAATATAAAATAGTATTATGAGTGACAGTAGGCAATACTCAGCAAATCCAAAACCACGTTTAATAAAATGCAAAAATAGCTATGTTATTCTTAATTTTATTCGTTAGGTAATTTTCTGTTTATTCCATGTCATTATGACAATTTGGCATAAAACATTTATTTTAGAAAACCATATGGAACATTTAAGTCATTTTGTACCTTGCAAAAACAAGCAACAAACTAAAAATGTTATGACACTTAGAAGTAAAAAAAAACTATTGAAAAAACTAACTTCGACAAGTGTTATTAATCTTCTGCCTTAAGTTGCCTTTCCTCGGCTTTTCAAGGTCGCTATAAAATATGTAACACTAATATCTAATATAAAAAAAACAAATCTTGTTACCATCTTTTGGTTTGTATCACATGTCAGTAGTCAAGACACGCCTAACACATGCATTTGCGTCCATCTGGAATATTTTGTCGAATCCGAGATGACACAATGAATATTTTCCAAATTGCATAACTCAATTATTTAATAGTATTATCAACTTGGGATGGAGGTGGATAGTACGATGTATGTTCACCCCCAGACCGTTTGTTTGGTTCGTGATGCGGTTGGATGAGACAGTAAAACCCGAGGTCTTGTGTCACAGTAGGTGTCGATATGTTAAAGAATCTTCATTGCTCAATGGTCATAAATCGGACATTTAACATTCTGAGTTCAATCCTCAATATCAGCCCCAGTTCCAGATTGTCTGCGTATGACTTGGTTACTTGGACGATTCTTCACCGGGGTGATCTAGTTCCAATTATGACATGTTGACAATATAGCCGGAACCGATGTAAAACTCGTATTGTTTTTATCGTACGTATATGTAGTTAACAGATGATACAATAACATCAAGTTTATCGAAGTGAAAATTATTTCAGAAAAGAAATTAAGATAAGATTGTCAATGAAGAATCCTGCATAATTGGAAATGAAAACAATACATCCGGGTACGCAGTACAAACAGAGGCCCCATGTTACAGTCACGGTACATGTCGGCACTTTAAATAGCCCTCAATGTTCAATGGCAATAAGTACCATACACGGGTCAAATTATCAACCCTTTACAAATAATTGGCGACCTCTCTATTTCATTGAAAGACTCTTTAGTAGATCAATAAATTATAATAAGACAGCAACATCATCACCATTAGTAGAAGTGCTGTTTTCTATTTTAGTATCACAAAGGTTTGGGGACTGTAAACTATGCGACGCACTGAAGCCTTCAGCCTACATATAATTAACGTTTATGGTTTGTCTATAGTTTGTGTATTCACATTTTCTAAATCTTTACTTACTGATAATTTATGCAGATTAGGCCATTTACTAAGAATATTTTATTGGCCTAATATTAGAAATCAGCTGTATGTGAGATTTCAAACTTGTAAAATACCCATAAAAGCCACAGGTCATGTATTTGGTCATAAACCTGGAGTGATTTCTACAAAAATCCATTCTTAATTATCATATTCCCTTTTCCCTAAATACATAAATCAAATAAAAGTCTCATTCAGAATGTAAAATATAGACACATCTCGGCACTTGATTAATATAGCATTATATGCAAATTACTTTCTAGATAATGCGTGGCCTTTATTCAAATTAAATTCATAATTAAGTAATTAGCCTAATAAATGTAACGTCAGTTTTATTGGAAACTGTTAAACACACATAAATCAAAGACATTTCGACCTTTGCGTGGACAGAAAGATCTGAAATATACATTATTTTGTCGTGTTGTATACGTCATAGTTTTCAAATTTGAAATAACGTGGTCACAGTGCTATTGATATCGCCACATATTTGCATATTAGCAAACTATAAATGATGAATGACACATAGTCAAAATAAGAAATTGTTCAGAAATCAAAAAAAAAATGTACAACGTAACAGCGGAAGTACTACTATATTTAATAAAAATGGAATGACATGTGCTCGTGTAGATAAATCTTTGAAATACTGAAATCAGAAATTCAAAAAACTTTTTCATCGGAAAAGCAGACAACATCAATCTAACGAATATGAAAACTCCAACCTGGACGTCAGAAAACCCGGAAGTGAGATTAGGTGTCATCCTCTTCTGGTCGGTCCAATAGATGTAGATAAGTATTTGTAGATAAGTTATGAATGGGTCGTCTTCACGATAGGTAAAGAAGATTCAACCAAATACAAATTCAAGAAGACGAAAAGAAAAGATTGAATTCGCGTATGTAAGCTATAAAGTGAAAGTTATGTTTCATAAGAATATAGACAGGCCACCCATTACGTGTGGAGGAAGCTAGTGTTAGTGTGGAATATCTAAATAGTCCTATCAAACATAATTTCTATTTCTCCCATTATTGTGTTGGGGTATCAAATATTTATGATGTATGTCAAAAAACTAAATCACGTTTAGTTTATTTATATATATATATTAAAAAGGCTCTTAGAAGTACTAATTATACGACACCGTATACCCCTTTGCTTTTGAAATATGATATTGTGGATTGTGTTAAAATGTTATTTAAGAAGCTATTTGATCATAGATCTGAATTATTTATAAATGGAGTCATGTCAAAGTGATGTAAATGATCAGGATTTTGCCTATTAGGAGCTTATATTTGGAATGGGTACTACATGTACTTGTTGCGAAATTACCTACACACCATGAAACTCCATAAGAAACTCCAGCACCCGTTTCTCTGTTTAAACTAAATTTTCACTTAACAGTAAATAAACTCTTATGATTTGAAGTTTATTGGATGAAGGATTTATTTTACTTAAATCATTAGAAAGATAACAAAAACGAAAACAAAATGTCAGTCGTGGTTCCGTGTTCAGAGTGCTTGCCCTTTCAGGGTTGGGTTCTCATTAGGGACATTTTTTTCCTGTCTATCCGATGTAAAGCTAAAATATGATATCCTATAATGAAAAAAGTGTAGGCATGTTCCTCTGTTTTGAATGAACATATGTGCCTGGCATAAGCTAAAATTTGAAGCCCATCAAACGTATACCGTGACAATACCTTATCAATGAAATTTTCCTAATTGGAAAGTTAAACTACGGCATAGTAACAACACCAACGAAATAAAGTAACTCCGACAAAAAAAACACCAACAACTTCGATTGGAAAGTAAAATAATAGTACTGTGTCAACACCAACAAAACAAAACTACAACAAAAACACTAATAGACCAATAAACAACGCCAACAAAACTACAGTTATGACGAGGAATTCTAGCGCTCATCACGTTCATATTTATGCAAATGAGTGATTAATCGTTAGTTTTCCTTCAAGTATTTAAAAATTTTATGTTCCACATAAATGTCATCGTACGAGAACGGAGAGAAAGAAGTATGAATGAGTGTGGTACATACAGTTACATTAATTAACTGAATTAATTCTGGTTTTACAAGCTATATAGATGTGAATATAAACATTTGATAGACACATTCAAGCAGCCCTTCAGAATAAATTCAATCTCTCACTCAGATAACTGACAGGGAAAAATTAAGAAAGAATATGAAATTTTGTTATCTTACATTTTCTGTGTTGCACATTACATAGTTACTGTCTATTTGCACCAATTCATATATGTATAAAGCTTTAAATGATAATTACAAGTATAGTTAAGAACTCTTCGATGTTGGTTCTACATGTTGCTCTTTGTCCAAGCTGGCTGTCGTATGTTTCATACGTATTCTGCAGACTTTTTAGGGGTTCGAGCTCAAGCCATGGTACGGTTGGCCGTCCCGGTCTCTCGAAAAGACAGTATAAACCAAGGTCCCGTGTCACAGTAGGTGTGGCACGTTAAAAATCCCTCCCTGCTCTACGGCCAGCAGTGCCGAGTATAAAAATTACAAACAAAATTTGTAGCCCTTCACGTAGCTAAGACATCTCTCTCTCTCTCTCTCTCTCTCTCTCTCTCTCTCTCTCTCAATAATACACCTCAGCTATAATTATTACATCTATTAGAGCCAAGATTAGCATGGCATATTACAGATATATAATCCAAGTGAACATATTACAACGAGCCACACCTATGTTCTTATGAGATCCATTGAAGAAACTCCTCTAAGTATTGTATAATGAGAAAATATGATACTAGACCGGACTGATATTCGATACTCTCTCTTGATCTTAATTAAGATTTTGTCGAGCTAGAATAATCATTTATATCAGGGATTGACAAGTTTCTGAAAACGAACATAAATAAATAAAGACGAGAACTTTCACAAAAAGCTTCAAATACTTATTGAATTTTGTATTATTGACAATACGTTTTCCTTTTCGTTATCGCCTATTTTTCTTTTTACAAGACTGTTTAGTTCATTGTTTTCTTTATCAATTACCGATCTTGACATGTTATCATAAGTAAAGGAACAGGATTGTCTCGTACCGCGAGAGGACCCGGATTTTTATATTTTTGTCCTGTCACGTACCCGAACCCACCTTAAGGAATAATGAAGACATCACCAACAAGCACAATTCAATTTTTCGTAAAATCAGTCTGCACTATAAAGGTATAGAAATTGACCATCGCGAGCGCTAGTGCATTTTCAGTTTTGTTAGCAATGCATTATCATGCTAGTTCTGTTTAAATCAATCATTCTTTTTCAACCTTTATCAAAGTCATAGGTTTGAATGTAGTGAGGTGCATTCTGATTTAATTAGCAATAACCCTGAAATAAGCGAAAAACTATGAACGTTAATTAATCATAATTCTCAAGTAAGGCTAAGGTTAGATAAAAGATGTGTTATTCTCTAATTATATATAAGGTAAATTTAAAACTATATGTTCTCTAAATTGGTTATCGAGACCAGTTTTAATTTGACCTCTGTTTTCATCTTTAGAGGTTGAATTACACATCATTCATACTACTATCACTCTTACTTTCTTTCTAAAGATACAATGCAAGGTCAATCCAATTTGCAGGCGTGACCTTTCTGATAAACGGGTTAAATAAAGGGGTAAGAAATATACATAAAATGGGAAATAACTGTTAGCCGACTGTCTGTCACCATCAGTTTATAATCACACAAAAGTTTACGTGATATAAGATGTTACCTCAATAGAAAAACGTAATCCATAACCTGACATTTATGTGTATATATCATACTGTGTTCTCTTTTGGCAACTTTAAAGAAGCAAATATTCATTAACCTTGGAAAGAACCTTATATAAGAACACAACAACTGCGTATGGTAAAATGTGTCTAATGAACAATTTGGTTAAATCGCCACCGTGGGTTGACTCGAACTTTACTTCCTCTTGCGCAATCGCATTGGTGGTACATCACTGGAAGGGGCACCGGAAGGGTCCGATTTGGCAAACAGATCGTAAATCCTACAAAGACACTGAAGTGTGGTATGGATAAAGTTTCTACCATCTCCCAGATCAAGAGGACAGAGCCTTGTCTATTAGTCCATGCCTAACTCACTTCTATGGAGCGCAGATTTGATATTTTGATAAGAGGTTTCAAAGAAGTCTCGAATCAGCTACCTAAGAACAAAGAAGTAGTACATGTCTGAGGAAATTGACTTTCGCCTACACGAACAAAATTGAAGAAGCACAAAAGTGTACTCAAGGTCTAATAATATGAAAAGTTCAGAATAATTTTTGTCTTAACGCGGAAGATAATTGTAAATCCTTGCAATTGCAAATGAGTCAGCGTTCCCGGTTCGTATGCAACGCCCGTGGCAAATGTTCCACGGAAACCCTACGAAACACAGGAGTTTAGCAGTTTAGAAGATGCGTGTATTCCCCAAAACTGGCTCTTTCTATGAACATGTTATGAAATTTTGGTACAGAGATTTCTTGTAGCTTCGTTTCTACAAATGTATGCAACAAATTTGCATATTATTTTTTTATGTATGCCCAGGTAGTGCTATTCCGTTTTTTTGGTAAATTCATATATCAGAAAATCTTTTCGACGATTTTCTTTTTCATTTTCTTTTCTCAAACCATAACCTTGCAATGTACGAATGTAGATAATTGGACAGGTAATGACAATGCAGGCACGTAGATAGATAGATAGATAGATAGATAGATAGATAGATAGACAGACAGACAGACATACAGACAGATAGATGATAGATAGATATATAGATAGAAATATAGTTAGGTAGGTAGGTATGTATGTTGGTAGATATAT
>JACSZP010006979.1:0-10345 GCA_016161895.1 Pinna nobilis | reverse complement strand
AACTTCGTCAGTGCAGGCTAATCGGTATCAAATGCCACTAAAATTCAAATTTTTTTATATTTCTGCAAAGCTTTAACATCCATTATGATCTCCTGAAACTTTCAAAACAAAATTCCCTGTAGTCTATTTTATAATGAAATAAATGTCAGACCGATACATTCCCATCAGGACATTTCAATCGAAATGTCCTGATATATCAGGACAATAGTATCTCCCAATATATATGAGCCGTCTGGAACCTCTTTTACTACATAGAAATGATATTTGCAAAACAAACCTATGTCGACTTTTCTATATACATTTACGAAATGATTTTGCTGTGCTATTTTGTATGTTGAAATTTTTAAAGTTGATTCACAAACAAAATTTATTCAAATTTTATCATGACTTTGCATTAATCAAGGTCTCAACAAAGTATGATATACCAAGATTCGAATGCTTCTTATTGCATGGAATTAGTTATGGAGTTTACAAACAAGCGCGTTAGCATTTTGATAAAAATCAAGTTTTGATAAAAATCAAGTTATATAAAATCGTAACAAACATATGATAAAATCATTAAATTTTGACTCTTAGTGAGGGCAACCTGCGTTATGTTGGTTTAGAGGACAACACATTAACCAGCAGAGGCTAAAGGTCGTGCGTTTGGTCCGAGGGTTCAGTATTACACTCATTTTATTAATACTCATTTGCGTTGAGATTTCTGAAACTTATCATTCGTGGAGTATACACAATAATATTACAGAAAAAAACCAGAAATCATCTCGAGAATAAATGTTACATGATTAATTTTCTTACTGTCTCAGTTATTGAGAATTTCAACGATTTGCTTTTTTTCGAATCATCCGGAAATCTACCAATAAAATTCACACTGGCGTAAACAGTGCGATTATACTGAAAACAAACGCGTGAACTTGAGGACCGAAACCAGAGAAAATACTTCCTTAAGGGATATCACAATTTGTAAATGGCAGAAGTGGCGGAATAATGGATGGGAATACCGAATAGTAATGAGCGGACGACATTTCGTTTGGCAAACATCTAATTTTTTCGACCTTTACTGTAAGAGAATACATAAAATAAAAAGAAAGTTATAAAAAAAAATGTATAAAGGGTACATATCAAATCATATCAAATCCAAAAATCAACGATTTTTCTGTAGTAAAGTATTATAAGAATTGCCTATGATGAACCAATGCTACAGATATTACTCCAGTGGAGTATCAATTTTGTTTTCAATGTTGATTGAAGGTTTCCCCTTTCGTATTGAGTAACAAACGTTAAATATTATCAATTTTCGAGTTTTATACCGAGTATCCACTGTATTCGTTATATTTTAGTATCTACTATCGCAATACAGAAAAAATCTTATCCTGAAGAACATGACCCTCCTCCCAATATCAAATTTTCAGACATGACAAATCAGTGGTTTTCTGTATGACAATTTTGTTTATGGCATGAACAAACATTCACAATCACAATGATACAATTAGGAATGACCTTAAAAAATCTCAATATTAACAAGAAGTTCACATAAAGATGTGAATCTTGAGAAATGATATTTATATTGTACTTCGATGGTTAGTGAAGGATTAAAATTTGTTGTAAAGATGACCAAGTTCTTCATGTTCATCGATGAAATATACAAAATTTCATGAAAATGGGGAAATTATTTAATCTAATTACAATATCTAGATTAAATAGGAACATAATCTTTAGGTTCAAGGATTCCAAAGACTTTACTATTAAATAGATCTTCAAGTTACTTTGGTTTAACCTGATTACACTTAATAAAACTCGATTCTTACTGGGTTTAGTCGCTGTTATAGTGTTTTTGTGTCCCGTCCCACTCAATAACATTTCACATATATTGAGACATCACCGTATGCCCGTAAAGGGCTTCAGATTTTGTTCGTGTGCTTGACATTCATGGACACTGAATGGGAGGGTATTTCAATGTACTACTAATCCAAATGACTAGAATACCCAGCCACCTCTGCCGCGGGCTGTGGCGTGGAGCACGTTACTCTGAGTTTAGTATACACGAGATTTCAAATCTTACTGCGAATTTGGTATACACTAGGTTTCAGATCTTAACCTTTTGCAAAATTTCACCTGTCTAAATTACATGAATTGATAACCATGTGTGCAAATCATTGTTAAGAAGCAGTTCACATTTTCTAAAAAGCCACTTTTCTTCCTATTTTCTTTACAAAATGATTTATAGTGTTAAATATGTGAATATCCAGTGAAGTTCTAAACGAGATGCAACATGGAAACTTCAGGTAATAAAGAGACGAAACCGTCATTTTGCAATTGGGACACTGAATATGTAACTTGTCCATTAAACTTTTCATTGTTATGCACATGGGTTTCGCACATGGGAGCACCCGAACTCACCCGGGTTTTTAGTGGGGTTCGTGTTACTCTATTTTTAGTTATAAGTGTATTTCTGTGTGTAGTTTTGTCTCCTTTTTGTTTTGGCCACGGTTTTGTCTGTCGTCGACTTTTTGAATTTAGAATTGCCCCTTGGCATCTTCTACTTTACCCCTTTTAGACTTCTACCTTGATTCTAAGGGTTTTGTACCTATAGATCAAAAGATCGGTTGTATTAAATATAAATTTTGTTTAAGGCTCTTATAATGACATTTCTATGTTTAAATGTAGCAACATAAATAGCATTTCAGAGATGAGAATCAATGTCAACGTCCTTAGCAGACTAACGTAAGTTAAAGGCATATATTTCCAATGTGCTGACTATTCTCAGCTAATTTCCGAGACGAGCTACACCTAACCTAAAGGCATAACATGAGCAATATTTCATAAAAGCGACAAATGTAATACAAAGTAATATGTGTGCCTCATCTGCACTGAAACATCTGTCGATATCAGTATCAACTAATTCGGTCAAGAGCGGACTCCGGCACCTTTGCTGTATTTTACTATAATTCGACATTATAGTGTGTGCGTTAGTGTATTTTCCTATGTTATCGCCTTCCCAGCACGATTTTATTACACCCTAACATTGCTGTAATTTAATTTTGTCTAATTAACGATTATCCGAGTTGACAAGAAGGAAGGGACGTTTTCTTGTTTAACGACCATTCAGTCTTAAGCAGCCGGTTTACATGTCCCATGACAGCGTACCTTCACACCTGACTCAGGGTCACCAGCAAAGTATGTCATGGCAACCTTAAATAAAATCAATAGGTCAATTTCTTCTATTTCTACTTCTTTCATTGAAAACAAGAACCATTGCCTGAATTAAAAGGAATTATATACAATGTAGTGTTTATTCAAAAATGAAAAACAAATTGATTTGAAAATTTCAGTAGATCTAAATAACCAAAGGTTTTAAAATAACGTTTTTCTTTATAACACTGAAAAAAAGAAAACAATTAAATCTGATAGACTTTTTAATAAAAATGACCAAAAAAAAAAATGCGTGCACTTTTATGCAAACGCCATGGGTCCCCAGGACATCACATACCTAAAAGTTAGGCTCGTGATAGCAGTTCTCTTTCAATGTTATGGCTTCTATTTCCTATGATGTTGCGTCTTACAGGAACAAAGTAAGTGGATTAGGTAAATTCCACTTCAGCCTTTGACGATGGGAGGACCCAACATTGTATATGTATCTTCTTTTTTGAGTGTGCTAAAATAACATCGATAGTTATTCTACACCGTCATTTTACCCGTTTTAAGAAGAGAGCTAGTCGAGTCTCAATTACATACTTTTAGCCTTTCCTCTAGTCTCTTCCTAGTGTTGTTCCCACCACTAGTTTGTATTGCGCCACTAGGATTGATATCATTTCCTGAGGCAAAGGTGCCCTGGAATTTGACACAATTTCTCCACTTACAGAACTGGTCCCCGTTTCATCAAGCAGACTATCTTTTGGCCTAACTTAGTCCCGACTAAGCGACTTAGTCCGAAAATTAGTTGGGCCTAGGATCCGTTTCATCAAGCAGCCTACGACCGGTACTAAATCAACGATGGACTAGTGATCGGACTAAATGTTCTATTTGGATCTATTTTAGTCTTAGTCTTTTATTTAGCCCTACCATCTATCAGGACTAGGACTTAGGAGGACTAACTTTAGTCTAGTCCTTCAGTTAGGCCCTTTGATGAAACAAAATTTAGTCGGAATTTTACACTAGTCTTTAAGTTAGCCCGGACTAAGCTTAGTCCAACACTTACGCTCTTTGATGAAACGGGGCCCTGTTTATGAACAAAACTTGATGATTATTCGTCTATAACACAAAGTCATTGCAAGAATAAACCTTGTCAAAAACAGACGGAAAAAATATGTGTAAGCTTTCCTATTTATTTTCCATGTTTGCTAATTTCTAATTGTGTTGTCCAAAGTATGCTGATACGTGAACTAAATTGCCACTTCCTTGAAATCAATACAAAACAGAACGTGATTATTTGTAAGATGAGTATAGATGGATGCATCGGCAATTAGATGGTCTGATAAGCTGATGAATAAAGTTTCTGAAATTTTGTGTCTCATCGAACACTACTTAAAAGGTGTTACATACTTTAGACACTGACACGAGACATAGCATTTTCAATTTTCACTTAAAGTTTAATATTCACTATTTGAATAATAATTTATTGGTGAAATGATACACTTATTGCAATAAAATTGGTAGATTTAATGACAATCTTGCTCTACTAAATTTCTGCTTTTTGTCGTAATATAATTTAGACTTCACACATACACATAATCATTTAAACTTCTTCTACTTACACGCAATCAGCTCCTTGATAGACACAAGATAAAGCAACAAAATACAATATTTAAGGATGGTTATATAATAACAACAATAATGACGATGAAGAAAACAACAACAACAATAATAATAATAATAATAATAATAGTAAAAAGAATAATAATAGTAATAATAATTTAATAAAAAATAGCTATAACAGTTATAATAATAATAGTAATTATGATAACAATAATATTAATTATGGTTATCACAATTTTTTGTGATGGTGGGCTGTTAAATCAGAATTGATAATAGTGCTTGATAATAGCTGTTTTTTGTAAACGATAATGATCATAAATTTGAAGACGAAGAGAAGAATTACTTGTCTCAGAGGCATGAAAAACAATATTTTTAATTTCACACCGCCCATGTTTATTCTGTCAAATTATTAAACAACTAGCAACTCAAACCCACAGTGGAAAATCCGTGTCACCATCCTCTTGTTTTCCTGGAAGAATATTATATAAAACGCAAGTGCCATGAAAATCAATATTTCGGAGATACTTTTAATTGCAAAACATAATCAATTGTTTCCTCTGTTTGCCGTCGGATTGAGCGTTTGTCGTTGGCTATAATGATATTGATATCTTTTGTGTTCATCCATCGCTAAGTCACGCGGAAAGATAATCGCGTAAATAACAATGCTCTATATGTAACAGAAGAATAGCTTCTCATAAGCTAAAAGACGGCTAGTATGTAAACTGTTACACGCTTCTCTGGAAATGCATGTGGTGTATTTTGTGCAAATGAAATTGCTCATCCTTGATAAAGAGACTACATCTCGCATACAAGAAAGTGATTAAAACACTAATTTTGCTATTAAAAAAGTCATACTTTGTCAATGTTCCATCGCCAAATAGAACGTATGAAAATTACACAGAGTTGTAACAGAAATCGGGTTTACGTTATATGCATTTAATGTTGAAGTAAGTAAAATCCGAAGAAAAATTTCATATTATCCTAGTTTATTGATGGAAGTATTCACGTGTAAAAATAATGTAATGTTCGAGATGTAATATTTAAGAAATATTGCACAGCTCTGACGGCAATATGGGTGTTTATTGACAGGTCAGTCAACCAAAATTATTTGTTATATCACACCATATCTATCTTAAATAACATGATGTGCAATAAAAAGAGAAAACTAAACACAATATAGTGCGTCGGCCCGTTGGCCTTGATACTGGGGCTTATATATTAAGATAGTGAAAAGCACAACTACTTGAATTAAATAACACCTTAAATGAATGAGGTATAATATTTTATGAAATCAGACTTTTATTAATGAATAAATTCAAAGTTGACAAAAATATCGTTGAATTGGAGAAAAAAAGTTTTTCAAGGAATTCTGCCAGAACTTCACCTCAAACTATTTATTGTCGATTAGTATTGGATGTCTAGCTGTATAAACTTAAACAATACATCATGGTAGAAAGAAAAAATATTGAATTTCATTTATATCAGATTTCTTTTCTCATAATTCAACGTTAATGACAAACTAGAAGCTAAACTGTGTTAGGAACTGACGGTGAAAAACGGAGTGTGGAGCATAGCCTTGAAGCTAAATGTTGTTTGCATCGATTCGACCGGTTAACCTAGGCTTAGAGTATGTTAGGTTAATACAAAAATATATATCACACATTTAATACAGACCAGTACGTTTGTATAAATAGCGAATAATGGAACATGGAATTTATCTCCATCAGTCAACAGAGCGAAAGTTATAAGCGGTGAGATATTATTATGCCACTTGATGACTTTTAGCTTACTTATATCATTATGCTACTGAGAGCTGATCGATGGAGGTCAACTGTTCGTGGCTCAGCGTGGATCTTTCCCTCAGATGTAAAACCCAAATATCAGTAACCGTTTTGTTTATTGTCTTCGCGTTAAAGATCCCTATTTCTTCATGACCTTCCATGCTGAGCCCGAGTGGTTAGCGTGTTCAACTGCGAATCGGAAGATCCGGGTTCGAGCCGCGTCAGCGCCACTCCGCGATTGGCCGTCCCTGTCCTTCGGATGAGACAGTAAAAACCGAGAACCTGTGTCACAGTAGGTGTTGGCACGTTAAAGAATCCTCCATGCTATACAACCAGCAGTGCCGAGCATAGGCAAATGAGTAGCCATTCGCCGGCACACGGTGACGTCTCCATATGAGTGAAAGTGGGACGTTAAACAACAATACCCCACATCCACCAATGCTTAACATAGGCCAATGTTTAAGACCATCATCCGATGGCGGATGCGTCTTATTGAGGTATCATAAAGATAATGCATTCAGTATATTAGATTTACGCTGTACCCTCCCTAGGTTTAAGTCTTCATAATCAAAAATGTGCAGAGAGATTTCGGCATTTGAACACTAATCTATTAAGATCTTGAATTGTAATTCAAGAAATAATGATGAAAGTTTATTTGCGGTTAGACTCGATATTCATAATAAATGATTTTTATTATTGGACTGTAACTGAATTTTTCATTGATTAGAAAAGACTATCGATTGTAAATATTGGCTCGGAACTGTGAAAATCCAGAGCTTACGCAAGTCCTATTATCTAAATATGCGTCCTGAGATTATCAAATGCATGTAACATCACACCTGTATAAAATGATGATGTATTTGGATGTGAAATTAATTCCTGTGTGTGATATAAAGAACAATTTGGGAATTGTTACGACACCACATAAACCATAATGGTATTCATTATAGAAAAATACAATGCACACGATATATCGTATTATAATTATTGTAAGAATTAAGAAAATATATACAGTCAAACCTGTTTTAAGAGAGCATCCAAGGGAAGGAGCAAAACGGGTCACATATGATAGGTGGTCTATTAGTTCAGGTAATTTATATAGGAAAATACCATTTTGGGAACCACTCATTAAGGTCACATAAGACAGGTTTTCCTTTAATTCAGTGGGTCGCTAAGGCAGGTTAGACTGTACACATGTTTTTGTTTCAAAATCGAATGCAGCAAAGATGTCTTTGCCATAATAAGAAAAAATTGTGTTGAAATTGTGCAAGACCATGATTTATATCGCAGCCAAATGTCAAATGTTGATAAAAAAGATAAAAATGCCATAAAGATTATATATAAATTGATATTTGCTTTTAGTACAATTGCCATAAAACAATGTAATTACTATCTGTTCCCGGAATATTTGGAAAAGTAGCATTATCAATAAAAGGCGATTTCATATTAAATAATCATTACAAGTAGCCTAGACTGACTTCCGGCATTTACACCCTCAGATCTATCAAAACATACTTTTGACACAACCATAGAGTGTAAGCGTGAAGATAGCATATTCGTGGATTGTGAAGATCGGGGTTTCGTAGGTTGTGAATGTCGGGGAAGCGTAAGTCCTGATGGTGCGGGTTTCGACGGACGTGAAGATCGAAATCCGTAGATCATGAATATCGGAGGTTCTTTGATCTAGAAGATCGACGTTTCGTGGGTCGAAAAATTAGGAGGTTCGGAAGCCTCAAGATGGTTCGTTGGTAGTGGTGATCGGAGATTTCTGGGTCTTGAAGACAGAAGGTTCGGTGGAAGCGGAGATAGTAGGTTCTTTGGTCCTGAAGATGGAGGGTTCGTAGGTTCTGAAGATTGGAGGTTCGTGCGTGGGTCGTTGAGATCGCAGATTTGTAGGTCCTGAAGATCGGAGGTTTCGTGGGTAGAACAGATAGGAGCTTCGTAGCCCCTGAAGATGGGAGGTTCGTTGGAAGAGGAGATAACAGGTGGGTCCTGAAGACGGAGGGTTTGTAGTTTCTGAAGATGGGAGGTTCGTGCGTGGGTTGTTGAGATTGCAGATTCGTAGGTCCTGAAGATCGGGGGTTTCGTGGGTAGTAAAGATAGGAGCTTCGTAGACCCTGAAGATGAGAGGTTTGTGGGTCGCGAGTTTGATTTCCGGCTGCAGCACGAATGGTTTTTCCTGTTCCTCGAAGAAAACAGTTAATATCAATGTCCCGTGAATTATTTTCTTAAGGCATTAAGGATTCGACACTTTAAATTTCCTTGTTTTGGTCCAAACGACGATGCCAGCATCATCTTGATGCTATTCTAAAGCAACCGATATAATATTAAAAGTCGGGAATATCGTCATCAAAACTGAATACGCCATTCATCTCATTTTATCATAAATAAATGTTGGTGTCTCGTTTTTACTGAATTTAGATATCCATTTGGAATATGTATTATAAATTCGTGCTATTGCTACTAGAGTTCGAGGTATTTTATATTTTCTAAACGCCTGCATTATTGGTAAAACTGAGATTTTGGTTATAACACCAAATATGTGTTGGTTCAGAATCTCTTTCCTAGAAAAGTCAAATGTCACTAAGCATACCTATATTGCATAATTTCACGCACATGTAAATTCACATTTAAGTTAATTTTGTTCACTGCCATTGAAATAGATAGAAATGATGAAGAACAATATAAAACAAATTATGTTACATAGAAGATACAATTGCTTTCTTCCTCAAACTCAATTTGAGTTATTTTTGCTGTATCTGAGACCAGTCTAATTTAAGTTACGAACAAAAGACTGAATCACTTACTGAAAGCACAAATTAGAATTTACTCAATCAGTAAAAAGGGTATTCTGTAATCTATCAACTGAGAGTGATTCTTTCACCTAGAACAGATAATGTTTCACAGGTATATTAACTACGCGTTCTAATTCAGGCAGTGAAAGAGACGGAAATGATATATCATAAATTAACTGACTACATCAGGAAGTGCAAGAAATAGAAAATATAGGAGTATTATACGATAAATAAGCACTAATTGTTTAAGAATGATTTTCTTCAGGTTATTTGGAGAAAACAAATCTTCACCACGTTGTTCAATTTTGCTCAATGTTTGTTGCACTCTCTCATCATTATTGATCTGTCTATCTATCTGCGAATTTCCACTCAGGACATGGCGAACAGAATTTGAGCATAACGCAGCAACAAAACACAGACCCACTTACATCCATCTCTCTCTCTCTCTCTCTCTCTCTCTCTCTCTCTCTCTCTCGTTACTAGCTTTCCCTGAAATACAACTACATTTTTTAGGTAAAGGTCAACCAGTGCGCAAGATCAACAGAGGACAGACATCCTCACGCCTGCCCTTGAAATTGTACATTGTAGTTACGATGCTTAATCGCTAAATCAGCTTATTTTCCACGAATAATTGGTATAACGATGACCCTTGCCACCGGTATCGCGACATTTATCATGAAGCAATATAACAAACCGGAAATAACATAATCAGCAGACGATAGCGGAGAGACTATCAAGTCTAACTTCCTCGCCATTTATGTTGAATTGATCTCTGAGACTGTGTTTCACCAAAAATAACGGTTTTTATTTATTTAATTATCGATGAACATTATTTCCGGACCATTTTCTGATACACACATATGAAATTAGGGTTCGATTTTTTTCTATTACTATATTTCCAATGTTAATGTATCAAGGACAATGAATTATACATTACTTCTAAGAAAAGGAAACCTGGATGATATATTCATTGGTCAGAAATCAATAAATAGAACACTGTAATTTGGAAACATA
>JACSZP010006978.1:0-12555 GCA_016161895.1 Pinna nobilis | reverse complement strand
TTTTTCATATTCTCATGTTATCAAATTGATGTAGATCCCACATACTATATTATTTTTTTTTAAAGTGAAATATTCTGTCTGGACTAAGACTTACTCTCTTGACACGTATTCTTATTTTTCACCGTCATACAAAGGGAAAGAAAAAAAAAAGAGAGATAAATCAGTCTGGATTTAAATCATCACCCTTACAAAATTTACTATTAAATCAATGCTCTCTCTCTCTCTCTCTCTCTCTCTCTCTCTCTCTCTCTCAGAATAGGAGACATGTGAGCACATACAATACATAAAGTTAACACAAGAACTTACTTTTTTAGTGACGGATGGTTTGACTTTACTGAAAGCTTCATTAAAGTGTTGCTTTGTTACTTGTAGAGGCACTTTAATGGCCTCTTTGTTGCTTATCACTGCTTTCAGAGCAGATACTGAAGCCTCCCTGACAAGTGCTGCTAAATCTGCGCCCCTGTAAAGCGTAAAATTAACCGTTAAATGACATGATGCAAGTACATATGAGAACACAAATTTACCTTTTACCAAAAAATCAAGTGAGTGTAGATTTTTCTACAGATAAACTTCTTGAAACCTTATGCTGTGACTTACAGAAGCGCAAAATTTCTTAAGAAATTCATCCCTACTATTTGGAGTGAACACACAGAATGAATAAACCATCATCTGAATTCTGAAAGGTGAAGATGAAGGAGGCAGATGAGATCTCAAATGTCAAGAGTAAGTTCTGTCAGTTTTGAACTAAAGACTAAATATACTAACAAGACACCAATGCACCGGTTAACAACAAAGTTTAAAAGCTTAGTAATCAAGGGAAATAACTCTGTCAAAATACCCAACCTTACCAAATATCAACTTGACTATTTAGTTTGACAATGGTTCAATTCAGATTTCTTACAGAATTTCAATTTAAAGTGTTCATGAAAGAGTGAAATAATAATCAGATCTGATTTCTTTTATTTCTTTTTCGTGCAGAGGACACACATCTGCCAAATATTATTCAACCCAAATAAAACACAAACTTGGCCTTCACTTGACCTCCTTATACTATATAGAAATTTCAGTTCAAAATATCCATGTATGACTGTGATATGAACAGAAACTGAATTATGACACATGGACAGAACTACTGGACATGGTAAACATTACTGTTAAGTTGCTTTTATTCAGGGGGGAGGGTGGATTTAATTTTGCTGAGTCTGCAGTTAAAGAAAATACAGTTAAAATATATACCCTTGAATATAAACCCTTACAAAATATAAGAGATGCAACTGGAAACTAATAAAAATTTGTCAAGTAAGATCAAGGGAAATAATTTACAAAAAACTGGCCTTGCTTCTGAGTTGCCACACAAAAAATAATCTTTCATATTAAAAGGTGTCAGTCCTTCATGTTCATTAAAGTTTCACAATCCAGCAAAGGTAAAGCCGTCTTCATCATTTCCATATGGGGTATTTATTTGTTCAAGACAGAACACCTGCAGAATGTTAGAATGATTTATAAGAGAAATTTAATAAATGTAAATAAGATCCTTTAAGAAAATCATTGAAATTTTACCCAGTGAAATTTAACAACTATAGAGTATGCTTTCAGTTGAGGTATACAAATGTAGATAGCTTACGTGAATCCTTGACACCTGCTGTCAGCTGCCACCTGCTCTAGACTGACATCCTCTGACAACTTAGGCTTTGTTCCCCTCTACAAACAAATAAAATAGCATGTCAAAACATAGGCATGTGCAAGTAGTGTCATGGTGATATTAGTACAGTCTAACCTGCCTTAGCGACCCACTGAACTAAAGGAAAACCTCTTATGTAACCAGAATTAAGAGACCACCTGTCATATGTGTCCCTTTTTGCTCCTTCCCTTGGACGGTCTCTTAAAACAGGTTAAACTATATATTTGTCTAGTGCAAACAAATGACAAGTATCAATACATGACCATGGTCAAGTTGTGCATTTGTGTCCCCACAGAAATATCAGTCTACTCGTCATTAGGAACAAGTTATTTATCTACTGTACCCTAATAGATGTAGTATATTTAAAAGGAATATTTTGCTTCCCTATCTACCTTAAAACTCAAGAAGCTTCCCACCTTTCGATTATATCTTGCTTCAGCCAATAATAAAACAAGCGATAACAAGTTTGTTGTTTTAATTGTTGTATTGTTGTTTAATGTCCCACATGAGAATATTTCATTCATATGGTGCAGGTGAAGGGTGACAAATTTTGCCTACGCTCAGCAGTTACAACCGTAGAGCAGGGAAGGTTATTTAATGTGCCAACACCTACTGTGACCGCTGCATGGATTCAAATCCCAGACCCGCCGATTCAAAGTCAAACACGATAAACACTCGGCCAGGGAGGCCCCTTGTTTTACTTGTAGAGGGACGACTCAGTGTTCAGCATGTTTACCTTTGGCTCATGAGGTCATGGATTTGATTTTCATACTGCAGTGTGATTGGCTTTTCCCGTCCTTCAGATGAGACAGTAAAAATGGAGGTCCATTGTCAAAGTAGGTGTCTTTTCTTTAAAGAATCCTCAATGCTCAATGCCCATAAGTGTTGAGTATAGGCTACATTTGTCCCCCTTCTCGTTGATGGCTTCTATATAAGTGAAAGATTCTTGAGTGGGACATGGAAATACAATACAACCAACCAACCAACCTGTGGGGGATTGGTGGTCTCTACTTTGGTCCATTTGCAGCCGGGGTTTATCCTCTGCTAGTTCATTTGTAACAAAACTGATGGTATTTATCTGGGTACATTTGTAGCCAGGATTTCTTCTCAAACATTTAATGCTGGATACCACTGTATGACTGTAAAATTGTTGAACCTGGCTTAAAGATAAGAAGAAACACAACAGAAGAAAATACCTTTGTGATGGTCTGTAGAATGTCCAGTCTGTCATCTGGTGTGGGCATTCCAACATACAATAATTTGTCCAATCTTCCAGGGCGAAGTATTGCAGGGTCAATGATGTCTGTAATGTAACAACAGTAGCTAAAGCTTCAAAGAGAGTACAAAGGAGGAATAGTACTAATTATCCTAATATCTAATTATTTAAAATCTAATTAAAGCTCAATCTTCAGTATTATTAACATAAAATTCTTAGTTGGTTGTTGTTTCACATCCAACTCAAGAATCGTGCACTTTTATTGAGACACCACTGTACATCAGTGATGCTCCACACTTACATATACAGCCATTGAGTATTGTGGGTTTATCAACATGTGGACACCTACTGTGACACGAGATCTCAATTTTTACTGAAGAACAGGAAACCAGCTGGGTCTGTAGCACAAATTTGAAGTCAAAGCCTCACAATCAGAAGGCAAACAGGAGCCTCCTTGGCCGAATGGTTAGCGTGTTCGACTTCGAATTGGAGGGTCCGGGGTTCGAATCCGCGTAGCGCCACTCCGCGGTTGGCCGTCCCTGTCTTTCAGATGAGACAGTAAAAACCGATGTCTCGTGTCACAGTAGGTGTTGGCACGTTAAAGAACCCTCCTAGAGTGAAATATTCTTGAGCGGGACGTTAAACAACAATACAACAACAGAAGGCAAACATTTTAACCATGGAGCCACGATTACCTGTGTAAAGATCTAATGAAACCTCATTGAGAGGTTAAATCATATGGCCCCTATTTGGAGCTTCTAATGTCCATTATGTACTACAGTTCTAGGCTTGTACATTCAATTCTGTAGCTTGATTGCTGTTGTTATTGTATTGTTGTTTAACGTCCCACTCAAGAATATTTCACTCATATGGAGATGTCACCATGTGTCGGTGAAGGGCGACAAGTTTTGCCTATGCTCGACACTTATGGATGTAGAGCAGGGAGGGTTCTTTAACGTGCAAACACCTACTGTGACACGAGACCTCGATTTTTACTGTCTCATCCGAAGGACAGGGACGGCCAACTATAGAGTGACGTCGCACAGATTCAAACCCCGGACCCTTCATTTCAAAGTCGAACGTGTTAACCACTCGGCCACATGTAATATTCCCTGTGAAATGATGTTAGCACGGGTTTAACAATTTGTATCATGTGCTCTTTCATTAGATGTTGGTATACGTGGTCTGTAGGTGGCTCCACTTGTCCAGGACATTATTGATGGAGTTTTATAATGTGTATCATGTACTCTTTCATCAGATGTTGGTTTACCTGGTCTGTTGGTGGCTCCCATGATAAACACCTGTTTCCTCTCTTCAAGGCCATCCATCTCTGTCAACATCTGATTAACCACTCTCACACTAGCTCCTCCCTATAGACATAAAAGCATGGCATTAATATTTAGATGTATGACCTTTCAGTATCACCATAACTACCACCATTTCTGCTATGACAAACTTTTAAACGAGCAGTCATCAACACACACTTTGCCTGAACAAAGCTGGTTTGAGTTATTTGTTTATTTTAAACCCAGCCAAGAAATTGGTTGGTTATTCTTGTTTCAATAATCTTTCACTTATATGGAGGCATCACCGATGCTCATGAAGTGCGACAAACTCGGTTTTGACTGTCTCATCTAAAGGAAAGGAAAATCAAACTTCAGCATGGCACAAATTTAAACCCACAACCTAACAATTAGGAGGTGAATGAGCAAACCACTGAGTTAAGGTAGTCTTAACTTTCTCCTAGAACACAAAGATTACTTTCCAAGAGATAACTCCTATTTTTCCTACAGAGAAACAGCTCTTGTGCAATGAGGTCACTGACGTAACACCAAGTAGAATTTGCTTCAAAATAAAGGCAACAGAACACAGACTCAATTACACTGCAAATTGCTAGATGTTAATGCATGGAAGAAAAAGAATCAAACATGATTGTGTTTTGTGAACTAAGAATTCTTCAAAGTCTTAGCAAAGAACATGAAAATCCAAACTCAATAAAGCCTTGTTCATTAAAATCATATTCCATTACAAGCAAATATAATGGATTTAATTATTGTTACTGTTAACAAAAGTTCACATAGTATTTGAGCTACTAAATGTAGATTTTTTGTGCAAGAAAAATGATCAATTGCACATGTTTCTCGAATCTCGTTATAGAATTTTTATATCAAATCATCACACCTGATATAACATGTACAGAGGAATCCACCTAAATTGAACTCGGATATATTAAAATCTCGCTTAATTTGATATGATTTTTATTCCCTGGCTAAATGGCGTTATTGCTAATTTAACCCGCTTATTTCGAAAACCTTGTTTGTTTGAAAGAATAATCCATATCCCTAATGTTTCAATATATCTGAGTTTCACTGTATCACTTTTGCAGATTCAAGTAAGTATTAGGGACAAATAATTAACTGTATATATTTCCCCCATTCAGTATATGATCCAGTTTTTGTTGTTGTTATCGTGTGCTGGTGAAGGGCGACAATTTTGCCTATGCTCAGCACTTATGGCCGTAGAGCAGGGAGGGTTTTTTAACTTGCAGACACCTACTGTGATACGGGACCTTTGTTTCTACTGTCTCATTCGAAAGACAGGGACAGCCAACCACAGCGTGGTGCTTTGCAGATTCGAACCCCAGACCCTTCGAATGGAAGTCTAACATGATAACCACTCGGCCATGGTGGCCCCATATGATCCAGTCAAATAAGAATATTTCATAGAAAAACAGCGGAATTCCATTTCAGAAACAGAGATAATTGGGTTAGATGAGCTATCAATTCTATTCAGCTTGAATGGGGCAAAGCATGTTTTCTTGTAAGTATACACAGGGAAAAAAAAGTGATAATTACCTCTCCTGTATTTGACCTCCTTGGACACAAAGCATCTAATTCATCAAAGAATATGACACAAGGTGCTGAATTCCTGGCTCTCTGGAAGACCTGCCTCACTGCTCGCTCACTTTCACCCACATACTACATAACACAAAAAGAGTTTACAGTTATATTTACATTTAGACGTATGAATATACAATACATGTATAATCTGCCTGAATGACCCATTAAATTAAGGGCTACCTGCCTAATGTGACCTTAATTTATGTTTCCGAAAGTTTTTTCTGTATCAGAACACTATATTTTAATGCTTAACCCTCTAAACCCTGAGTATCAAAATGGTATGTTCTTTTCTATTGTTTTAGACTAGCCCATTACGGTCTGTGATGTTAAAAGGATTAAATATGGTGTTGGAAGGGTTAAAGATACAACTGGACTCTTTTAGCATAATTTGGTCATTTAAGAGATAAACAATGAAAAAAAATCCTCATTAACAGAACAAAGTGATTTACATATGAAAAAGGGTCAAACTCATGTTAATAATTCTGTACATTTTCTTCATATCCAATCCTAAACCTTTGTCAATTTTGTAACTTGAAATTCTCATGACACTTCATGTGGGCGCATGAAGTCCAAATTCAAAGTGTGAATGAGAAAGGGGAGATAACCACATACTTTTACAGCAATTTATTTCTTCCATAGTATTTTATTTACATTGTATCTGGTCAAAAACCTTATAATTACTACACATTAGATTTATTTTTACATTCCATGGGCTTGCTCTACAATCAACTCACTTCAAAATGTTTTTTTCTTTTTTTAGTCTATGATAAGAGTTTCATTTACATGCATATATACATGTAATTCAGTAAGTTTTTTTATGACTATTACAACTGTTGATGTTCATACAAAATGCAGTTGATGTTCATACAAAATGCAGTTGATGTGGCGAATAGAATAATTACTTTTAAATCTGCATCAGTGACCACCTCATGAAATGCTGCTAAAAATAGTACTATTTGTGTACGAATCACCCCCTATATAATGACCATATCCCTATTTAGACTTTTTTTGTGCCCCAATGTTGGTCATTATAAACAATTTTTGCACTGCAAGTACATCTTTTGTGTAACAAAATCTAAATAAATATGCTCAAAATTATAACATATGCTTATGATATTTTTTTCTTTATAAAAAGTCATAATAAAAACCACATGTAGTAGTAAATTAGAAATTTCTGAGTATTTTGTACAGTGGAGTTGGTCTATAACGAGGTGCAAGGGGATTGACTTTTGCCATTTTTATTGGCATCCTTGGTTTTAAGCATCGGAATTTACTACATATATAGATAAATAGTAATTCTTCTCTGAGATTTTATTCCTCTTCTTTATAGCACTGAATTTGCTTTAAGCTGATCCGTTATAGACCGACTCCACGGTATTTGTTTTGGTTTTTTTTCTTCAAATTGTCCCATGTAATGAATTTAATTTTTATTGATAACCTAAATCAGATTATAACTTGATTTGGCAAATATAAAGTTACAATTTGTCAAACAATTGATATCTTCAGCACTTAGGACCTACAAATGATTTCAATTTTAGAATAATACAAAAGATCTTACCATATTCAGCAATTCTGGACCCTTCACAGAGATGAAATTTATCCCTGACTCATTTGCAATGGCCTGTAACAGAATTACAAATTCATGTTTATTATATCACAGTTCATGCTTATAGAATGAATCATGAGTATATTTATATCCTGTTTTGCCTGTAAATCCTAACCATATACACATACACATTATCATTCAGTGCAAGATAAAATCTAAAGCTCAAGACTTTATATTAAAATCGTGAAACACTGAAAAACTAGTTCTGAGTTAACAAAACATTGTTGTATCACTTAGTACTCAACAATTGTAAGAACTTCCTCTAAGTTTTGCAACCTATCAATTTGAATGCAGAAATCATTGGTCAAGAAATTTGTATGAAACATTTTCAGGGTTATCCTCATGTGTGAATTAAACATCAGTGATAACAGAATACTGTTTCACTTACTTCATTGGTTCATGACAAAGATTATGACTGCAGTAGCTGGGAATAAATTATCAAAGGATCTTACCTTAGCCAGAAGTGTTTTCCCACAGCCAGGTGGTCCTGCCAACAATATACCCTGAGCTTTTGTTAAACCAAGTGTTGAAAATTCCTCTGCATGTCTCACTGGAGCCTAATGTGCAGAAAATTATCATAAACTTACTAAGTAAACTGTCTATCTTACTTAAACGCAATCTGTACTATGAGGTAGCAAGGGTGGGATTTTAATTTCTCCCATATTCACTGAGATATCTTTACAGGAAGTGCAAAATGATAAATCGATCATCCACATGGGGGACGGGTGGATGGTAAGCTGCACATGCTGTACCAGAAATGACGGCGAAGTGACATATTGCCATGAGCTTTCTGAATTTTTTTACTGTTTGGAGTTATAATACTAGACTAATTTTAAAACAGGTCAACTCTCTGATAAAGATTAATATATGGGAGAAAAATAATCTCTATTGCCCGATGATGACCGAGAAATCCACTAACGCTTGTGTCAAGTTAACTGGTCCATGTCTCGGCAAGCCTCGACATGGACTAAGTTAACTTGACATTTGGGTAAGTGGATTTCTCTATCATCACCAGACAATGGAGTTATACATGATACATAATGGTAGTCTGTCTAGGGAGACACTATTGTTGGGATTTCAATGTCACTCATTCAAATTAGGCATCAATATGAACAAGTTTTGTTACAACTACATACTTATCTAATGGACTACATCAATTTTGTAATTTGTCAAAGAATTTTGGAAGGTTGCTGCATAAATCAAAGAATTCCTGATTTTTCGTAAAATTCCATACCAGAATAGCGAGCTGCAGATCTTCTCTGACAGAATGAAGGGCACCAATATCTTCCCATGTCACATCAGGTACTGTGGCAAATCCTTCTCTCATAGCGGAAGGTTGTACGTACTTAAGGGCTTCCTGTCAATCAAATCAAAACACAATCAAACTACAAACTGACTGGATGTCAAATGCTCATCAACATTACAGAAGACCAAATTACAGTGGAACCTGAAGTCTGAAAGGCCACCTCACTTAGGAGACTACCTCCAAAATAAAATCATCAAAATTCAGTCTGTCTATCTCTATTCCAGACTATTTCAACCTCACTTACAAGACCACTTCATTGATCAAACCAGGCATGTGCGTGGTCTTAACAGCGAAATTCAACTGTATATCTATCTCATTTTGTTTAAATCCTTCTGTACCATTTCCTGTTACATTCTTTCAAAATTCAAAAAAAAAACTAAATTTATCACTTGTTTGTCTTTGTTATTCTTTTACATCTGAATTACAAACCTTTGTCCCCTCATACAGAGGTATCAGTACACTGAATGAATGTGAGGCACTTCAAACTTTTTAGCCTATGCTTGGCACTTGGCACCATTGAGAAGTTAAGGATAATGAGGACCATGGACCACAGACAGCTGCTTTGATAAGCCCACTATCAGTATGGTATTGGGCTAACGATATAACAACACCAATTGACATAGAGGACATCTTACAATATACCAGTACTCACCTTGAAGTCTCTCAGTGTAATGCACAAGTTTCTCAGCTGCGACTCGGTCAGAGGTGGCTTTTCTTTTAACCACCCTAAAACTGAAAAATACACAGGAATAAAATCATACATAATCTCAACACTCTTATTTAGATTACATATATATTTGTTAGCTTTTAAGAATACAAAAAACATCTAAAACATGGAAAGAAATTATAAGAATTAACAGGTGGCAAATAATTTCTCTTCTCTCTTACAAAAGAATCAAACAAGGCATGTTTGAGAAACATTATATTTGGTTGCATTGTTGTTTAAAGTCCCATTCAGGAATCTTTCACTTACTTGAAGACGCCACCTTATGCCGATGGAGGGCGATAAATTTTGTCTATACTTGGCACTTATGGCCGAGAGAAGTGAGGATTCTTTAACATGCAAACACCTACTATGAAATAGGTTTATACTGTATCTTTCCAAGGAAGCGGACAGCCATCTGCAGTGCAGCACAAATTCAAACCCATCCCATAATCTAGAGGCCAATACGCTGACCACTGAGCCAAAGAGAGACATTATGTCCCTGAGTGCCTGTATATGACAAACTTTTAGCAATTTTCAAAGGTAAGTACATATAGCTCTTATATATGCCATTAAGAAATTATCAACTTAAGCAAAGCAAAAGTCCAAATCTGGGGGAAAATATTGGCAGATTTTGACAGATTCAAAAAATGCATTCAAGATCTGATCAAGACACAGCAGTATAAAGAATTTTGTTAGAGTCTGAAGAAGAATTTTGAATTGAAAATATGGGCTGCCATGTTTCATTGGTTAAGGTATTTGCCTTCTGATCGCTAGGTTGTGGCTTTGAATAAGCACCGCAGTTGGCTTTCCCTGTCCTTCAGATGTCAGAGACAGTTAAAATCAAGGTCCCATATCACAATACATGTTGGCATGTTAAAGAATGCGCACTATTCAATGGACTAAAGTGTCGAACATAGGCATCTTGTCGCACTTCACCGGCAGTGGTGATGTCTCCATATAAGTGAAAGATTTATGAGTGTGGTTTATACAACCAACCAACGGAAGATAAATGATAGTACAAGATATAAAACTAAACATACTCATATGAATATACAGTCTAATCTGCATTAGCAACCCACTGAATTAAAGGTAACCCTGTCTTATGTGCCTAAACGAGTGGTTCCCAAAATGTTTTTTTGCTATATAAATCACCTGAATTAAGAGACCACCTGTCATATGTGACCCTTTTTGCTCCTTCCCTTGGACAGTCTCTTAAAACCGATAAGACTCTAACACTGCTAAGTACAAACAAAATCAAAATCAATATTTGAAAAATCAAAATAAGAATATTATCCTACCAGACTTTAATTCACTTGTGATATCTGTAGAACTACCCTTAGATCCACCTTGAATACTTGTATCTTCCACTACATGTATATTCTCTGCTGGACCCGTCTCTGATATAACTTCTGCACAATTTTTTTCTGTCCCACCCTGTACCTCATCACCTATCATCTCTACATCATTGTCAATGACAGAAATGTTCGCTTTCTCTATATTTTTCTGTTCACTTTCTTCCCCTGGTCTTTGTTGAGTTTCATCACTAGTTATGATAATGTCACTTTCTTTTTCACACACTTGTTCACTACTGTCTTTATCTATTATTTCTATTGAGTTTTCACTGCCACCCTTCTCCCCTCTAGATCCACCTGTTGTTTCCATTATAGTTGTGGTCTCTTTCTTTTGAAGGTCTTGAAAAACTCTAAATGAGAAGCAATAAATTGTTAGGACATTACTGGCCATAGAAGTTTTTTTCAAAACATCTATGAGTGACTGGAACCAAACTGACATTCAAAATATCAAAAACTGTTTATAACGTTTCTGTTTGTAATGTTTTTCTGCATACGTTTTCATTTTCAATCTCCGAATAAAACGTCCATATAAACCTATGTTAAAATATATGGATATCAATTTTCTAGGTATTACCGGTATGTTTTTTCGTTCATAACATATTAGAATTTCAGTCCAAGTGTAATAACATTGTCGTCTATAACGTTTTTTCCTTGTTTGAAAGGTTTCAACACATGTTAAATTAACAAACACAACATATGGACCCACCGCAGGGAATACCTAGCCATGAGAGAATAAAGCCTGACATGTATTTCTAAAGTACATGTATAAATCTACTCGCTGGTGTTGACCATACACATGTGGATCGATTAACTTCCATTAATCTCAGATTTCTCCCTCCCTTCACCATCATTTATCAATTTGCTTATAACGTTTTCCCCATATAACATTGAATTATTTGAGTCCAGGGCTGGGTACCATTAAAAGTCTGAAAAGCTTCTCAAATCGAAGTTTATCCTGAATTCTGATTGGTCAAGAAACTAGATTCCCAGACTTAAGAAAACTCTCAAGATCTATGGTGCCCAGCCCAGAAGAAATCGTTTAAACATATTTTACTGTATTAACAAATGTGATGTCTGTTGGATTATCTTGCTTTGTTCACAATCATTTTGATTTTGTGTTTACTTGTTCTTTGCTTTACACCATATTTAACAATCTTTCAGTCATACGGTGATGGCCAGTGTTAATTGGTGAAGGAGGGAACTTGGCTACAAGTTCACTCATGAAGAGACCATCAGCCCTCCACAAGTAAACTGGCAAACTTTCTCACATAATTAACTTAGGTCAGAAACAGTGGTTTAAAGTGCAATGCTCTACACATTTGGCCAAGGAGGCTGATAATCATTTTGCGAGTATATGACTTTGACATTTTATGTCTGACTTTATACCTGGACACATAAAAAGACCCATTCACAAATTGGCTGTGTGTGGTCACCGTGTATCGATCGGCATAATTTTGCCTATGCTCGGCACTTAAGGACGTAGAGCTGAGAGAGCTTTTCACATGTTAACGCCTACTGTGACATGGGACCTCCGCTTTTTTTGTAACTTCCATCTGAGAGACAGGAACAGTCAGCCACAGCATAGCGCAGATTCAAATAATTCACTGATAGGGGAAGGGAAAATATTTTGTACATTATTCTTTGACTGTTATTAAAGATTTTCATGATTTACAAATTTTCATGTCGTACTGTAACAAGAAACTGCTAAAGGCGGTATGGCCGGATTGTGGGGCCTTGATAGAAATTAAACAAAATTGTTGACTCTGACAGTCAATCCCCTATTATTAC
>JACSZP010006975.1:14922-26318 GCA_016161895.1 Pinna nobilis | reverse complement strand
CATTTGTTCTTTTCTTTGATTTTGCAAATCAAGTATTACTTCAAAAGATAATATTTCTCTGCAGGTATAAATTTTCAGTATCTGGATCTGTGTTGTATTGTTTTTGTCTGTACAAGGCGAGGATATGAAGCTGAAATATAATTTTCTTAAGTCTGACCTCTTGTGATTTCGAAATTAAAATATTCGCGATTGAAATTGGACGTACTGCCAAATGATTTTTAAGAAATACACTAGAGAAGTCTATCGAAAAATATCGTACAAAAATGCCAGTGTGTTCTTTACTTATAAGATATGAAATGTTCGAATGAACAAAATATCGAAAAAAAAAACCCACAAGTGTTGCCCTACCTAATACGCACACTGCCCATGGGAGACAATATAAAACATACGCCCAATCAAATACATGTATACATTATCTGCTATCAACTGTATCATAATTATTCTAAATTAGTCTTTCGGACCCATATGCGACAGCGAAGAGGCTAGTCTCCGTTTTCATAATTTGCCACTCTACTATCGAGGAGTTGATAAACAAAATAACGGAAGTGGGATGGTTGTCAGCGATGAGGGATGTCCCTATGCTTATATTACAGAGAGGGGAGGGGAGAGGGAACTACTAGTATTCGATTCTGTGTGGAAGACTTAGACCAGTGGCTATAAGAATATTTTCCGGACACCTGGTCCCATCCCGTTAGGAGTTTGCAGTTCTTTTCACATTGGGACGGTTATTATTCTGGACTTTTTATATCTATTTGGACTTAGATTTTTATATCCCTCTGCTCGATACTTCAAGTTCATTTCAGACATATTTCTCATATTTTTTTGTAAACAATATTATGTGGTTATTTTGCAGATCTATAAACCGTCAATGTTGATAAGCAAAATGGAGATATAGTCTTCATAGAAATACAGTAATACTGAGTTAATTGTAAATTATCATTTTGGCACTATTCAAAATGTGCACAAATACTAAAATACTGTATATTCAGAAAATCAGTAGAGAAGCAATTATTCGCGACACTGTATTTTCGCGTGTGTGCGTGTTATAAATAATTTATGTTATCTGGTGCATGTTAAACTAAAATAAGAATATTTAGCGATAACTTTATTTTCGCGAGTAAGTGCTCTCGCGTAATTACGCGAAAATGAAATTCTCGCGAATGAAACCGGATTTACAGTAATAAGTTCACCCCTCTGTAAGAAGTAAGAGTGCGTTAGTACTAGTTAACACAATATATTACATGTATATGTTGAACAACAATTAAAAGTGAGTTTATTTTATGCTGCCAAAAGTTGAAAGTTTTGAATAATATCAAAGAAAAAGCTGCCTAAGACATTTACACAACCTTTGATGACCATGTATAAAAACCATTATCTACCAAAATTATATTTGAGGAATAAATTCACATTATTGGTTGTAAACAGAAGGGTTTATTTTATTCAGGAATTAAAATGACTAGACTACACAAATGATTTTGAATGGTTGAAATTCAAGGAATTCAGCTACTCTAATGACTAGCCTATGAGTAGCTTTGTATGGATGATATAATGGAATATGGCAAGAATAATTTAAATACAATATACAACAGACCCTGTATTACAAAACCTTGTGGACCCGCACATCAGTCCACAAAACTGTAACATTTACATGCATTGACAAAATATCTGTTTAATGTCTGTACAATATCATCTGCCGGCTTTGAAGACATGTATACACTAGTTTCTTACAATATCATTTGCAGTGTCCCCTGAGTCTGAGAAGAAAGAACTATCAAAAGAATTATTGCTTGAATCGTCTATCATCGAATGTTTGCCGTCCCTGTTCAAAGCCTCTAACATCTTAGCACTATGTTCCTGTGCTTTCGCTCTGAGAGCTGCAATGCTTTCCGATCGGAATTCTTCTTTCCCGCGATTTTTCGGGTCGATTGCTTCTTCCAGTCGCCCTTCCTCCTCTCTCATTTTCTTGGATGCCTCTATCGACTTTTTGTGCATACCTGAAAATAAAAAGACATTTAATTTCTTTTCCGGAAATAAACTTATTTACATTTTGATAGTGCACCACACTTCTTCAAACAATACTTCAGGTACGCTGTGGCGGCGTCAAACTCATGCACTGTGCAGACTTTTGGTTTATGACACAGAATATCTGCTAATGCTGCCTCATCAGAACGACAGAAAAATGACAGTAGGGGCAAAGCTCCAAAATTTGAATGAAAAAAGATACAAAGCGTAAAAGTCTTTTGAAAAAAATCATCCATATACCGTTTGATACAACACAAATTTGGAATTCGCGTAGTATAATTACCATAGAAATGCATGACATAAGAACTGTCTGGTAGAAACATAACCCTTAATTGAGAAACTTCTACCATTGTTAAAATAAAATTAGAGAACGGAGTACTATATGGGGATTTTCGCGTCTTTGGGGGTTTAACCCGCTTTCACCATCACTTTGTCGATATCACACCAGCGTTAGACTGGGAAGGCTTCAAACGTTTTAATCTATAAAGAGGACAAAATACCAGATACAGAGGTGAATTTTCAACTCGCAAAAACAATACTTGAGACGGAATTGTTTACTCCGAAGGTCAAAGAACCGATTAAGCCAGAACTTGGACATGAATCCGAGTCTCTTTGGTCTACATACAAGGAGGCGGAAACATGAAATTCATGAACGGCTCAAAATATATATGTACACTTAGTTATTTAAGCAAACATAAATATTTGTATATTACATGTACCTAAGTCTGCCATGTTTAGAAGAAAGATGAAATTACAATTGACTTCTAACAATGGTAAGAATATGCGAATTTAAAAAAGAATGTATATCAATATCGAAATTTAGAAAAACAAGTACGTGAAAACGATCGACTTAGTTACATACAGTGTATATATATATATATGATTTCATGTCATACTCCAAAGCCTTGAAGTCACTCTGTCAGAGGCTCAGAACGCAATGATTCGATGCATTTATACCTACCTAAAAGCCAAGGCGCCGACGACTTTTCGATACCCTTGTCTGCACTTTTCACTATGGAATCCGGAAGTGGCAATGCATGCCGGACCATTGCACCATATAACCCATATTCAGCCATGATACTACTTTTACCCCACGTCTTCTCAGTCTTTCGCCATTTTGCTCTTCTGTTTTGAAACCACACCTATTGCAGAAAGGAGGATACTTTTGATAAAGAAAATGATGGATAAACAAAAATACCATGTTTATGTTAAATGAAGCTATAAACAGTGTTCTCCTCAGACCCTTTTTGCATGGAAGTAGTGAAATAGATCCAAAGTCTTTTGAAAATAATGTCCAACACTGGATTACATTTCTCCACTTTATTCCAAAGTATTTTGGATAAAGTACCCCGACTATGGGTCAAAGTACTTTCACACAGCGTCTATGGCTTTACATGTAGTTCTCGTATTGGAATGCTCTATGGATTACAACATCAATTATCTTATATGGAAAAAATAAGTTTCTCTTACAATGTGTAAAACAAATGGCTGACCAGTGTCCACTACTTTTTTTTCTAATAACTTGAATCAAACAATGATAAAAATAAATGAACCAGTAATACCGGTTCTTTGAAGTCACATGACTACAATTTGAATAGGTAAAAACACATGATACATCACATGACAAATACTACTATATTTAGAATTAATATTACAGATTTCAAAATGACAAAAAGAATAAATAGCACATAAATCAATATTTCCGATTCAAAATGCCAAAAAGAGTAAATAAATAACCCTATTACAGTAGGTCATGACGCTATTGCAATCACCACCAAGCTACGTGCATTGCCCTTAAGCTAGGATTCTCTCCCATTTACTATTTTTGACAAATTATATATCAAAATGTGGAGGTTAACTTTTCGTGTGTACATGATTTAAGATTAAAATAATGCAGTCAGAACTGAAACAACTATGAAAGGCGATTTTGCAACTTTTGTAAATAATATTTCATCATCTAAATCAAATTTTTACCCCAGGATTTTAACTGAATTGTATCATATTATGGCACATGAGCTATAGTATTATGAATTTATAAATAAACTTGTATGGCAGTCAGATTCGCGATAAGCTTGGAGTTACGTAATTATCGTCTCTACGAGTTATGGGAAGTATCGGGTTCTTAAGACAACTAATTTTCAGATATCCCAATCATTTAAATTCTGAACACTGCACTCACAAATCCACTGTCTACACTTTTTTGTACGCCGTGAGATACATCAAGTTACCAAGAACATGTAATTTCTTATCACTTCATATCTTAGATAAATTTTTCCAAGATCATTCGGTACGTAAACTGTCAAAATTTGAAAATACGTCGGCAAACGCTCACTGTGATATTGCGAGTCAGAACCGGCATGGTAAAGCAAAAACTCATATCATTTCAGACTTATCTCTCAAAAATCAGGACAAACAAACAAAGTTCTCTGTAAAAATTTAGATACGGCCACTAATTATAACATCATGTTAACTTTCTCAAATGGCGTTTCTTCAGGAGATTAAGGATTTTCATAACTGATTAAAATTTGATATGAAATCTTTAGATGCACATGACAGCAGTCATAATCGCAGGTTACTTGAAGGTTAAACTAACTTGACATTTAGGTCATACATTCGCCACAGGAGCCACAGCATGTGGGCCCACTGGGCAAAGTGCGAAAATATGTCACACATGCACAAATATTTTGATTTCAGTCCGACCTCTCTTAGACTGTGATAAAACAGTGCCAGTAATTTCGATGTATTATCATTTCCGAAGTTGCTGATATACAAAAATGTTAATCTCTCTCTTCACACAACTCTCACAGACGCATATCACTATTTCCCCATTCGATAATTCTTTAAAACCATTTTATAAACTTTTATGTTTTAAACGTTTATTTTAAAAGTTATAACTATATTTGAAATAAAATTGCAGAAGAACAAAGGGATGTTCGCAAATCACAGTCGTAATAAACATGGCAAGTTAAGCAATAATAACGGTTTTTACGTAGTAAACAATTGAAAATCCCCAGTTGAATGAAACCAGGTATCCGGAAGGAGGAGTCAATGTCCCCTGTTGGCATGCCACGCCTGTCCTAAATGTTCCACGAAAATCTTACGAGTTGGTAAAATGTCCAATTCGGTTGAAAATATTGTAAAGGAAATGGATATTTACCTGAATTCTGTCTTCAGGCAAATCAATCTTCAATGCCAAAACTTCACGTGCATATAAGTCTGGGTAATGTGCCTCTTTGAAAGTCTTCTCAAGTTCTTCTATTTGGTAACTTGTGAAAATAGTTCTGAAATTAAACAGATATAAAAATAAAACTAACATTCATTACATAGTTTAGAATTTGATTACACCAATTACATGTCGTTGTTTCGGGGATGTTCTGTTGTCGCTGTTGTTGTTTAGCGTCCCACTCAAGAATGTTTTCACACATGTCGACATCGTCATACGCAGGGAAAGTCATATAGACTACCTCGTTTTAAGAGACTATCCAAGGAAAGGTGATATTTTGGTCACATTTCACAGGCGGTCTCTTAATTTCAGGTGGCAGATGAAAATTCGGGAAGCAAATTCAGGTTTCGCAAGAATATGTTGTACCTCATTTCAGTGGGATGCTAGGAAACGTAGACTGTATTTGTCTTTTACATCAATTATTGCAGAAAACAAGATAACTTAATTATATTGTCCATGTTAGATATGTACACAAACTTCTCATATTCGTAAGAATGATCTGAAATTTCATAATTTTGCAACACTCAATGGCCATTTACTAAGTCACTGGGAAACAAAAATTCGTTAGCAACGACTTTTATCAGACTTATTAGTCAACAGAAATCTAAATAAATAATTACTCGAATAATAGTTATAGTTTAATGAAACCTGTAGTTGCGACAAAGCTTTGATTATACTTTAAGCGAGAGACTAAATGATATCAATGCAACAACTTCCACATTTTTGTAACAATAACATTTTATTTACGAATACACGTAATCAGATAACAACGGCATTTTGCTCTTAGATATAAAGATATTTCTTTAAATGTTTTTTAGAGAAAATTGAGAAAAAAATATTTTCACAAAATTTATCCTACAAGATTCAAAATACGTACCAAGATTAAGTTTCCGATAATTGTTTAACTCTGTTTAATCTATAAAAATCAATAACTGTGGATATCTAACATGTATAATAAACCTATTTTAAATTACATCCAAGACGCTTCAGTCGTAGTATGAAGATATTTTGGTGCTCAATAAAATTGTTAAAGTGAAATTGCGCTCTTGGTTCAATAACATGAAAATCATATACATGCATGCAAAAGCGATACTAGAAATTATTTTGTAATTTTCTTTAATGTATACGAGTTAAAAAGTAATGAAACCCGAGTAGCAATAGCCGTATTACAACTGTAAGTTACCATAGAACTACACATTCCCTACGATATTTTGATAAGTTTTAGTATTTTTTCTCCTTTACGTGAACCCACAAAAACCAACAAGATAACAAAGGAGCTTGACGTCGTAATTACATCTACGTTACATAATTGGGGCATTCCGTGTCGAAAATTGAAAAAACGAATCTTCACTTAAAAGACAAATTTCCTTGTTAATTTTAATAAACAAAATAAATTTAGGCAATTTTTCAAATAAATGAGTATATCTTTCGTTTGATCAATCTTATTCCTTTCTATCTGTCTGTAATTAGTGTGCGATGGATGCGAATTTTCTGACTTTGTCAGTTTCGCGTCTTCAGCCATGAATGAGGGTTGGCTAAGAAAAAACAACTAATTTGTAAACATTGCTTTTATACAAGCAAGACCCGTTGTAATCAATTACTGAATGCATACGGATTTTGTCTGGTAATTGGAAATTAAAAAGACTAATTGCTGACTGTCGAGCAGTCTTTATTGGGGTTGTTTATCTCTAAATAAGACATAAAATCGATGGCATACGCCAAATCTCTTTCTTTGCAAGAGAGAACGCGTAATACAAAACCATGATGAATACAAGATGTAATGGGTAATTTTCATCATTAATAGTGACCCGTCATTTCAATATCCTTGGCGATTCGTCCTACTTGACATGTTCCCTTATTCTCAATATTATCGGGGCTTGATGGATGTTCACCCGTTTCCGGATGTGGTCAGAGATAAAAATTATTCAACATTACATCTTAGTACAGCAGATCTCACAAAAAAGAACACCGACCGGATCTAATTTTTTTTCAAACGATGGATGAAAGGAAATACAAGTGTTGTCTTTATCGTATATGCAATGAATCACTGCTTCTTACTAACGATATTCTATGTTATATAGAACGCTTTTGTCTGATTGACATAAGATTATCAACTGGAGTCAGATCGTATTCTTTTGACTAAAAGATGGTTACAGATTTTTTTCTGAGATCATCATTTTTGTCTAACTATTCACCTTAAACATTACGTGTAATTTTTCTTTCTAAGTCAAGAGGGGATGATCACTAATAGTATTATGTTCAAACTTTTTGGTAAGACCCTCATAAACCCAAAAAGTATGAACATGATAATAGCTATATTCCCCTATCATTTGTCAATTCGTTTTTACCGATTTAAAAAAAATACCTTTCAACTTTAAACAAGGCATTTCAATTGATCTCATTAAGTGTTCTAAGAGTTTTGCTTGTTGGATTTTTAAATTCTAAAAATTATTTAAAAGCATCTTTACACTGCAATGAAAATGTATGATACCTATATCAATTTAAGAAATTTTCAATATCTTCAAATAAATCACTTTTGCCAGTAAACTTTATTTTACCTGTGTCGTCTGCGCTTCTTCTGTTTCTTACTGTGTTGTGATGGTTCTGTTTTGTCTAGATGTGCACACTCCGGTCTCTGTGGTGCTGCAAGATGACACAAAAGCCCAAATCAGAACTAATCTCAAGAGGGTTTCATGGAACATTCTCGAGGGACACAGCTTCCTTACAGAACAAGGAATGCTGACTTATTCTTGATACCAGGGACCCTTCTCATAAACAAAATCGTACGATTAAAATCAGTCGTTATTGTGAGAAGAATTCGTCATATTTTGTACATTTTTCAATAAAATTATCCACTTGTGATGAATTCTAATTTACATGCATTGAATGCATCAGACAGTGACTACTTTTATTAAATTAAAGCAATAATTTCTAGATAATCATTTTCAAAATTGCATACCCTTTCGACTTACGAGTGACGTTAATCGTAAGATCCTCTGTAAAAGAAAAGAGGGCGCTGTCCCCATCCCAATTCTTAATTCTATTTCAAAATTGAATTCAAAATTGAAAATAGCTGACACTTCATATTGAAATGATAATATGTGTTTCCTTTTTCGGTGCCCACAGAAACATTATCATTATCAGGCAATGCGTAAAATTAAGTTCATGATTTTAGTCAAGAGTTTAATCACGTACTGTAAAATTCTTTTCGATTATACAGAATCAGAACTCAAAATGATTTCGGTCGGATAAATTTCAGTCATGAGATTCCTAAATGGAAAAAGCTTCAATAGCTATTTGACTATATACTGCATCTATCAGCTAAAGTATTGACTAAACATCTGGCCTATATTGATATAAGAATCACAGATACCAAGGTATAGTGATCGCCGAAAAAATCAGGAGACATTATACCAATGTGGTGAAAATTGGACTAAGACATAACTCTCAAAAATAAGAGGTGGGATCAGGTGACATGGAGGAGTACGCTGGTCGGTCACACCCGTCGCCAGTCCATAGTCAAATCAGACCATATATTATTAACGTCGATGGTGGACATATCACAGAGCTGCATAATGTCAATGACAAACACGTTCAACATACAAACCTTTGTTATAAACAGTGATCCAAAATATTCAAATCATGGGTTCACAAATCAAAATTATGTCGATCTGAAATTCAGATTTTCTGTTTTCCAATAGCAAAACGAAATCTTTTTAAAAGGACTAAATCTTTTATATAGTGTGTGGCTTCTTTAGCTAATATTTTGTACCATACCAATTACATATGTATGTATGTAAAATTTTCTTTCTTTCTAAATTTAAACAAACACTGGTATTTTATGTGACACTTTGACCTGAATGGTATGTTATTGTTTTCTAAATGGCTATCGCAAAATTTGTATTATTAATTTAATTTAAATCCACTATTCAGGTCAAAGATAAAGATCTTTTTGATTATGGTTAACATTTGTTTCATATTTAACATAATGGTTACAGGTGAGGGATCTGTGGATGATATACTATGTGCAAAAATACTAACTCTAATCATTCATGTTCTTCGGGGATATTTTTATGTTAATACAATGTATTTGATATACCAAAGTCGCTGTAAAATTTAAGAAAAAGGCTTTAATCTACAAGTATTAAATAATACGTAGGCAACACTGACCAACAGTGGAGTTTAGTATAAATATATATGAATCGAGGTTTAATTTCAATGAATTGTGAAATTTGCTTCTATAGATCTATCAAATTAGCATAAATGGGTATTTTATTTGTGCAGGTTTCCTTATTTCTTCAAAACATCAAAACTGATGAAGGACCGAGAGGTGTATTTAAAAATTTAATGAATTAAAAAATGGGAAATAATAATATCATCAACGTGGAAAACAAATGCGCATCCCTGGTTAGGACCATCTGTCCGGAGGGAGTCAGCGCCCTCTGTCGGCGTGCCAAACCTGTCCCAAATGTCCCACGGTAACAGATTAAATTTGTTTTCAATAGTTTTGTTTAAGAATTACCTGTGAGATATATATATGACAATGCTATTTAACATTTTACCTCAATTCTAAAGATGATACAATTACATTAAAAAAGAAAGAGTGTTAAAAACACATTAAGATTTAAATTGAAACGTGTAAAAGTTGGGCGTATTGTACTTGAAAGTCATTCTGCTCTGACTTCGTTTAAAGTTTCATATCATTGGGGCACTTACGAATAACATTATTTGTCCATTATTTTCATAAATTCACATCTTCTATACGGGAAGTGTGCCTCTTCAATACTATGTACATTGTCTATGTTTATCGCGCTTTTTGCTGTATTCTTGGCGCCTAAATGGTCACTTTTGTCGTCTGCGCCTACATCTACGTCATTCGAGTAAGGTTTTCGATGTTTTCCTGTGATGCGATTATTTATTATACTAAGGTTAAAATTACAGATATATGTATTGGATTTTGTAAACATCTTCAATTTGGAGTTCGAGCCATTTAACGCTAAGAAATTCTAAAGTGTCAAAAGTCTGACGAACAAAACATACACACTATCGAGTGCCGGTAGAACGAATTCAAGTGGCCGGATTTTCAAAATCCCGACCACTTAGCTGTCAGCGAGTCAATAATACTTTATTATCTATGTGGATAAGTTAGTGTTGTTAATAGTTTCGGCTGTCATTGAGCACAATTTGATCAGTATAAGCGATTGAATTTAGCTATTGTGATATTAGGGTTGCATTTACTGAATACATCTCGCCAAAAGACCATGTTACTTGACAGACCACCTCGCAATAAAGACCAGGAAACTTAGGAAACCATCTCGCAATTAAGACCACCTCACGTAAGAAACCAATTCGCTATAAATGTCGCCTTACTTAGGAAACCACCTCACTATAAAGACCATCTCACTTCAGAAACCACATGGCAATAACGATCATCTAACATAGAAAAACCACCTCCCAAGAAAGACTTTTGTTGCCAACTGCATTATTTAGGAGAACAACTCGCCATTGAGACCACCTTCCTTCAGAAACCATCTCACAGTGCCGCCTCCCTTAGAAAAACCCTTCGCAATAAAGACAAACTTATTTTTATAACCACTTTGCAATGAAGACGGCGAGAGGCTCATGCACTCATGAAAACATTTGGTAATAAATGTCAACTCATATATATAACTACTTCGCAATAACGACTACCTCACTTAGGAAACTATCTCTCAATAAAGACAATCTCGCTTCAGAAAGTGCGTTGCTATAAAGGACATCAACATTCATTCTATTCTCTGTAGTGTAAAGGTGAGTTTATCTTTATGGAAAAAGAAGACATTTGAAAGTAAGATTATTATTTGTGATATTGAAATCTATTTAAAAGTACTTCAATTAAGTATTCATCCGTACGGGAGAGCTTCGATGATAATGATGATGATGATGATGCAAAGACAGAAACAAAGCTATAGAAACAGTTTCGGGTGGCTTTGCTAGTTTCTTCGTGTTCAAGTTTTTTCTCATCGATTCGAATTCCATAATTTTCACGTGACATCGAATCGTTTATTTTAAAGTTTTGGAGATTACAGCGTATATTAGCAGAGGCCATCAAATTTCTCGGTAAATTGACAACCATTTTCGGTAAATTATAGGACTTTACAAAATCTAATTT
>JACSZP010006975.1:0-14849 GCA_016161895.1 Pinna nobilis | reverse complement strand
ATTGGAGTCTTTCTCAGATACAGGATTCTATGCTCCAAAAACACAGTGATTACTAAAAGCACCGAAGAATTATCAACGGATACGTATCAAACAAATACTTGATCATGGACCTCGGTTTTAACCGTCGCATTCAAACGACGGGAATTGGCATCATAAAACTTAGGAATTTGAACAAATCTAAGAATCTTCTCAATTCCAGCCTTTGATCCGATCAGAATTTATGATTAGCTGGATTTGAGTAAGTTCTCAGACTTCAGTAAATTCTTAATTTCAATGATTTCCAGGCCAGGAAAAAAAGTTCGAACCATCGACCATCAACCATCCAGTCTTAGGTTAGACATAATTGTTATAATTATTCTGCTTTCTGTTCTTTACAATTCTAAAACACTTATTCACCATGCGCCATTTATCCAGACGACATATTTGTTGTACCAAAAGAGCCATAATTAGTTCAGTCAACAAATGAAACAGGGTAAAACAATAAACTTAGAGATGGAATTATACTTTTTATTAGCTTAAAACCGTTAATAACAAATCCTTGTCCGTGTATTTGACGTGTCCGATATTGACATTTTTATCAGTTCACAACAAGACCATTACCTGTAAGAGGGGAGCCATGGTGCCGACCGTCCCGGCTCGTGTGTTTATCTATTCAACTAAAATACAGAAAACCGCCATGACACAAGCGGCGCGTGCTGTTGTTTGAACTTTGTCGTCTGGTTCATGGAATGGTGCGAAATAAATATATATCATGGACCTCAGTTCTGACCTATATTTATTTATTTATTTAATTATTTATTTATATCAAGGTCTTGTCTGATTTGAGAGAATTTTCAATAGGAGATACAAAAAAGTGACATACGATACCTTGGTCTCTTGATCAAGTTGGTATATGCGGTAATAAATGTTTAGGAAATCATATTTGTGGCATATGTAATTGGTTACTAGGGAGGATATTAATCTAAAGAAATCGACCATTTTTGTAAAAAACCTAAATGATACATATTTTTTGATGGGACAGGAGGGTCCCAAGTTCGAATCTGGATGAGAGCATTACCACTTTCCTTCTTCTTTGGTTGATGTTTTGTCACAACAATGTTTCCTTTGCAATGTTCTGGGTGGCATAAAAGTTGAAATATCTGAATTATTACAAAATTATCTTAATCATGGTTATTTGGTAACCTCCTGGATCTTGAGGAATCGCTACTTTTGCAAATATTTAATTTTTTTAAAAAAAATTATTGAATCAAAACTGTCATCTTTCGAAAACCTAACAACATTGTTTGTCCAGTTTAAACACTTTCATCTTTTGACTTTTTCGGCAGGTGAATCGGTGGATAAAAGAACAGATGCTATTTTGACGGTTTGTAAATGTGCAACGAATCGGACATGCTTTAGGCGCTAACTGACCATCACTGGTCACAATATGAAAAAATCAATACCCATTCCCATGTTCGGTTTTCACATAAATATTTCAAGCCCTCTCCACACTTTTTGATCGCAAATTAAAAACCCCAAACACTTTGTTAATCGCCGTTAACACCTCGCCCATGAGAGGAGAAAGAGGGGAGCAATGGCTCTCTAAACATTTGAAGTTCTTTATAACAAGTCTGGCGATAGAATGTTGAGATGTCATAAGTTTATACAGTTAATAGCATTGTTATCAAATAAAGAAAACATTGACCAACCGTTGATCTACGAATAGAGCAGGGTCAAACGTTCTCACCTTGCTTGACGCCCCTGCTGCGAAGATTAAGTCCCTCTACAAAACATTTTACACGGTCAATTGCACTGCTTTTACTCTCTCAGAATGATGAAATTGCCAAAATCCTACAATAGAGAGCTAATGACGATATCGGGACTTCTAATTAGGCTCCTAGCCGAGTAGTTCCTCGACGTGTTTAATCTAATAAGGAACAAGTGATAAATGTTAAATTTACTTTAAATTTGTTCACTGATTTTTACAGACAAATTCTTAATTATAAGGTCGGCATGCGATCCCGACATTTATCAAAAAAGGCGAGTATCATGATGATCATCATAAATGATATTCACTAATATTGTTGAACTGATATATCTCATATTACCGTCAATCTCGAAAGTCTCTGGTCATTCGATCGGAGATTTACTCATACAACATTGCAATAAAGTAGATTTTATTGATTTTTAAAATATGTTGATACTAAGTTAAATTGAAATTGGGATTATAATTTAGAATTGAATGGTTGGTTGTATTGTATACTCAAAAACCTCTTACTTATATGGAGATATCGCCGTATCGCCTGTCTCATCCGAAGGATAGGGAAGGCCAACTGCAACGCGACGCGGATTCGAACCCAAACTCTCGCGATAAGAAGGCGAACACGCTAACTCAATGAGCATCGGCAGTCCCGAAAAAACACACACACATGGGCGGATCTTAAAAGTTTTGTAGATGATAGAGTTTATGTAAATCAGAATCGATAGTCTTGCATCTAAAAGCCATTCTCCCCAACGTAGCTAGTCGAGAGCTGCTTAGACATTTTCCTGGGGGGAGGGGGGATACGAGAAAGAAATGACTATTTAGCATAGCAGTTCATCTATTTATTTGGTTTTTTTTATTGGGGGGTTACTCTTTTTATGTCAAACATACGTTAGATTTCCATTCTTGTTCAGATCACATATCGCTTACAGTATTTTTTAAAAAAAGAAATCAAGAGAAAGACTAATGAAGTTTCAAAATGAATCCTCAAATACACATCTCATTTTCATTGTATTTTTGTTTTTTCCTCGGAGTCCAAAAATTAAACTAAAATTTTAGATTTGATATATTCAGGAAATATGATTTGGAGAGAAAAAAATTGGATTATAGTAGTGAATTCTAAAATTGATATTTAATTTCAAATATCGAAATCACCTAAATGCTTGCATCATTAATCATAAATTGACACGGCTATCATTGCAGGGTTAAATGTCATTATAAATTAGCTCAAGTTGATATAAGTGCGGTGTTATTGTGTGGTATTTTCAAGTACTTAAAACTGCTTAAAATCGCGTTAGCGGTAACAGGTAAATCTCCATTTCTTCTTAATGTTTACATCTAAACTTATCAGATTTAGGCATTTATCACGCGACAAGACAAATAAACTTAGTCAGCTCAGTAAAATTAGCCGAATATTTACATATAGGGTTAAAACTATCATCCTTCAAACATTCGCTAGCAGAATAAATATGTCGGCTCTCAGCAAAGGAGAACTTCCGGTAAAACGTTGTATTACTCAATCTTATTCTGCGACAGAATCCTATCAGACTCGTAAAATTTCCATCAGTAGTTTTTTTTTCTGTCTAATTGGGAGACACTAGTTAAGTTGTACTAAGAAGTGATAAGAAAACATAAGTCTTCCATAAGGGACATATGTAATTTTTCTGAAGACAGTATATAAACATTTTGCATATTTCTGGGGGTACTTAGTATGACCTGAATGTTACAAAAGGGGGTTAAAATCAGGCTGCGACTTTTTCTATTTTTTTAGTGGTGGATCCAAAATTTAGTGGCGTAATTCGGCAAAACAATGCATGGAATATGTAAGGGTTGGAACCGTGAAATATTTCTGATGAGTTTCTCTGACCCTCGACAGATGTATGCTTCTGTCCATAACTAATTTTTAATTTACAAGAAATTAAAAATGTGAATTAGTAAAGGACACGTCTGTAAATAACAGACGAAAATGGATGCTGTGGCACAAAAAATCTCATTCGTATAAATTACGCCGATAAAATTTAGGATTCGGGGAAAATATACTGTTTGTCCAGCTTTGAATCTCAGACGTGATTTGCTTCGCAATATTTTCTGCAACAAAAAATTATAAATAGATAGAACAAATGATAATTATATATATAAATATGTAATAATAAATACATAAATAAATAAATCGATAAATAAATAAATAAATAAAATAAATAAGTAAATAGACTAATTAATTAAAAAAAATAAATTGAAATTATAATAAACAAAAATATGAGGAGGGGGTTATTGCGGTTATCCGTGGTATGAGTCAAACATGCCAAATTCGTGAATTGTATGACATTTGTAGGACAGTTAAATATTTTGTCAACCATAAGTGTGATATAATCACTTCACGTAGAATTACACATGGGATGTTTGTACACCGCGAATCCCCATACCCTCCTCAGGTACCTGGTTAACTGATAAAATTCTTATATTTCTAAAATTTATGAGTGAAATTCATGACAGTAGATAATGGTGATTTAATGTCAGGACTGGTGTTGAGAGAGAGAGAGAGAGAGAGAGAGAGAGAGAGCACGTATTTAGGAAGGGGATATCGGAAATGAATCAGAGTTGGATCCGGAGTTAATGGAATTCCTTCACATAAGTGAGACACGGGTAAAAATGGGTACTTTTTGCATCAATTTAATTGCTTTCTTAAGTTCACATTTTCTGGATTAGGCCGGTAAGTTTTTCGATGTTTGATGACTTTTGTGAAAAAGAATTTAAGTTTAAAAGAAATGGAATAGCATTCAAGTAAAACGGAAAAGAAACAAATTTGTCATGAAAAACCTCGCTCGTTAATGGGTATACGAATCGATCAAAAATATGGTTTGAAAAAGAAATTTTATGTATCTGAAAGTCTGTTCAGTTTAGGTGTTCTTTTGATGCTCATACATGTAGGCTACCTATTTTTATATCTTGTATATATATCTTATAGAGTCTAACCTACCTTAGCGACCGATTGAATCAGAGGAAAACTTGCCTCATGTGACCTGAATGAGTGGTGCCCGAAATGGCTATTTCCTATAAAAAATTAACCTGGATTAAGAGACCACCTGTCCTATGTGATCCTTTTGTTTTCCTTCCCTTGTAGGGTCTCATCAAACAGGTTAGACTGTATATTGTATTACACATTTACTATTATTATCATTATTATAAACGTCATACTAGTTGTAGTTATTATTACATCATTCTTTGCAAAAACACTTCAAATTCAAATTGCACCGCAACTGCGCATAGCTCTCTTTGCCATGCTATTTCAACCATGATGGTGCGTCCAAATATGCAGCATACATTTCCAATTAATACAAAATTAGACTTAGATAGATTTTATGTATTTATCATTTTTCTAAAGCAAATTTACTCTGACCCTTCCCTACCCCTATCCGCCGAAGTGTAGTAGTGTTGGGCTGCAATACCCCTACGTATCCCCAACCCCCAATAATATAACAGTTCACCTTTGACAGACTGCATTGTTATAGCCATATACTCAAGAGGCAAAATCAAATTATTTTTATGATGTGCATAGGCATGGTATACATTTTTAAAAAAGTTTCTTTGGTCTGAAGAAATGTTACGAAACTACCGCAGACAAAACTAGGGTCAATGTTTTATGAATCTTTTGTGAATCCAAATACTGTAACGACTCGGCTAATTGACACCAACGATATTGTGTATCGTCTTGGTCGTTTCAAAACGGATTTTTTAATCCGCGACACATCCACCGCTCTTGGGAAAAAGAATGCGTTAGTGTCAATACAGCGTGCAATTTTACAGAATAAACAACCCGCAATTTAGCTTCTGTAGATTTGCAATACAATGTTTATTTTCAAACACCAATTCTATTGGCGAGTACTTATAAGTTCACACCGGCTAATTAGAAGTGTCTGTTCTTTTTACCGTCAGCCCTGTGAGATTCATCGGCAAACGATCTGCCACAGTCGACAACAAATAACAAATACTGATGACGAGCTGGTAAAACAAAGAGTCGGGAACATTTTGAATTTTTGAAATTTGATGTTAAAAAAATAATTACACAGTTGATAAAATCTTGAGATGTAATGAATTGATTAAGTGGTACTTAAATTTAAATGTTCGCGGCATCGTCGTATTTACTGTTTCTGAGTGAAATCAACACTGAAACCAATCTTGGTATCTCATGGTTTTCGCAGTGTGTGCTTGAATTTAAGCCATAAGTCAAATTACCATGGGATCAAAGATGCTCTGCGCCGTTTGTTTATATTGCTGTTTTCATCATTATCATCGACATCGTCGTTATCATCGTTGCAATACTACATTGCATTAGCTTAAAAGTTTTTCAAACGGATTCCGAGAGTGGAAAATGTATTTCATCCGTGTGCATTTTACAGGGGAGAATTAATCTATTACTCTTATATAAAAAAGATAAATTGTTATGGGATTCTAATGATTTTGCGCCAAAAATTTTCGAACCAATCGTAAAAGATATTTAAAGTATAAAACGATAATTTGAAATATTTTTAGAATAACAAAAACGATAATAATAATAATTTGTTAATATAATTATTAAACCTTTTTTTTATAATTTTATTTAATTTGTTATTACAATTTATCATTATTATCACAAAAGACTCTCTTATTTTCAGAGTAAAAATCTTGTTTAAATTTTTGTTGTGTTTGAATGATTTAGGTACTAACACAAGGCATGAATTATTAAATACTTTGTTTAAAATATTTCTGCAATAGTTTAATTGTCATGAATAGTTGTAATTTCATTAAATTTGAATTTATGTAAAACAAAAAATTAAATTAATTTTTTCCAGCAAGTCCATATAAAATGGTTTCAGATCCATAAAGTAATTATGCATTCATTTCTAAATCGGGAGTCAATGAAGAGAACAGTTAATATGGAAATTTCGTGTTTAGTTGTAATATCTTCCAGATAAAATTAGGGTTTTTTTGGGGGGGGGGGGGGGGGGGGGGCGTATTTTGTAATTTATTGTATATAAAGTATTCGAAATTTTCGGACATTCATCGGTTTATCATACATATACAGTTGAAGTAATCCAAATTGGACACGACACAAACCGGAATCCAATTACAATTGGACATATTGGAATCGGAATTTTATTTTCCTACTATTTTCTTTAAACTCTCTTCAAACCGTAGACTTTGTTTTCCGGACACGATCTTTAACCTTAATATATGTATATGAATTAATAATTCTGTACTATTACAATATGATCTGGGCACAAATTATCACGGTTGGAAAAACTTATGCCAAATCCCTTTTCTATTAATGAAATAAAATGTGTTACACTCAAACGATCTGTCGTTTTATTCCAGTCTCTCTATGTTGATTACTTCATTAGATTTTTCAGAATTTTGGGCAATGACCTTGTCATGTTTTATTGTTTAAATTCATTCAGGCGGTGGTAAACACGAAAGCCAAAACAGGACATAATGTGTAATTTTTTTTTTTTTTCTAAATATCTTTTATACGAAAGTTAATCACCTGTTGATCTCAGATACATTTTATGCCAGGCAGAACATTTTATATGTAAGAATCTTTTCTCTTCTAATTTCAAAATTAATGTCCTTTTTGGTAAATGCAATGAAAGATCTAGGTTATGCCAAATTAAATAAACTACAACATTACCGATAATGGCACTGATACAGTTAGTAAACTTACCAATTTTGTCGTTTGTTATTACAAATTTGTGTGTCATTAACGCTAATGTATATTTTCAATTTTCTTCGTTTTCTTTGAAAGAATAACACAAGAGTTAACAAGGACCGGAATTAGAACGTAAGTACCCTATAAAACCTGCAAGAAAATATCAATTTCCTTTGCTTTATTTTAATATGAACCATTAGTCTGTACAATTACGCGTTACAAAGCCTTTTTAATTCATCATAAGAGGTTATTATTTTTCGACCTTCCCCAGTATTTTCGGTCATTAGTAGCAATACTATTAATAACACATAATGTAATCATTTTCGATACCAGATGCAATTTATATTCTACATATTTAGACATGACTTACAATCATCTAACGTCGGCGCCTTCAGTCCGTACCCGATGCTTTCTGGATATCTTCCGATTCCGTCGTTGTTTGGAATTGCCGGTACCGGATTCGGAGAATTCTGATTGATTGAGTCAAATCTCCAGGGACAATATGACGGATTTGTGGTGGACTGGAGAGAGTGATCCCGGAAATAGCTCTGGTGCTGTGTCTCCGTGGTGTAAGAAGTATTCATAGGGCCAGTATTTATTCCTGAAACATACATTGTGTTCGGAGGAGAAATTCCGAGATTGTCTAAAATGTCCGGACTCGGATTCTGACGGCAAGATGGTGCAGCTAGTCCAAGAATTTCATGAATTGCAAAAGAGGGTCTCTGATGACTTTGCTGGTTATTCATCTGAGAATAATGTCCCGTGTTACCCGTATTGTAAGGGTTTTGGAACCCCATCATTTGTGATGACGACGAACACAAAATACTGTTCATTCTGCCTAGATATAGTTCTTTTATCCACAGTTATTCAGCAAAATTTTGCGAAGAAGTCCCTCAGTGTAATTGCTAACTAAGCTGTGTAATTTTTTGCGCTCATGTGTATTCTGAAAAGGCCAATTTGGCACGCTAAGTAATAATTCACCGCACAATTAATTCGTTACAAACTGTATTTTGTACAATTTATCGCAAATTGCTATTTAGGTGGTTTCCTCCAGCCACCAATAGAAAATCTTGTTAATTTGCCCAATCCTCATGAATATGCAAATTTCTAAATCGGCTCGTCTCTCATATGTTCACACCTTCACTAAATACCCCATCTAAATCACAGCGAGAACTTGACGAGATTTTGATGGACTGCTAGTGACCGTAATTAGCCATTGTCTTCCGGTGAGGTACCCACCCACCTGTTTGCATTTCAAATCCTAAACCAAACGGATAAACGTCAGTGTTTGCCAATCAAACTTACTTTTGACGGCTTATAGACGGTTGAACTTGGGTCAGATGAATGGAGTTAACACGTATTTCTCGCCGAACCAGAATCCCCGCCGTGCAAAAGCCTTAATCAATTTTGAATCAAGTGACAGCAGTCAAAATACACTTTGAAAAGCATAAGAGCTAGTTTTCTTGTAACTTTAATTCATAAAATGATAGAGTTGTGTGTCGTCTGCTTATCAGGTGCTACCCTTTTAAAATGAACACAGACAGTACACGTAGATGAAAAGCGGTGTAAGGGTTTCTTATACTTAGCATGCAAGGTTTGTGAAAATGTATTCCATTTTCACGATTATGATTTACTAATGATATAAAGCGACTGTCACTTCTTACAGTAAAATTTTGAAGAGTGTTTGAGTCATCCTGATAAAGTAGCCATCACCTGAGTACGGCACCCTGGCGAGCCGAGAACTCCAATTACATCTTTCGCTGGACAATGGCGACGTTAGCCACCTACAAAGACCTCCAATAGTTTATACAGGTAGCGCTGTTGGCAGGCAATGTCATTTTTTATGGTTTTGTTACCTACATGAAGATGTGTGTACAAACTTGTCAATTTTCACCTCTCTTGTTGTGTCATACACGGACATCTTCATGTGGGATCGCGCGAGACGTCAGTGTCAATTTTGTGTACTATTATTTTATCTTTCAATGAAAGGTAATGATTATTCCACAGGAAATAAAAACCTTGTAAATCATTTGTTTCGTTTGTTCAAAATACTGTATTGCGGGGTTTTACATAGCATCTCGATGTGTATCATTTCACGATTCAGGATCCAAAGTAGTACATGGTAGTAGTAATTTTTATCAACTTGCTTATAACGTTTTCCGGATATAACGTTAAATTATTTGTGTCCACAGGAAAACGTTATAAACAGATTTTACTGTAATAAATTTGGTTTTTATATAAACGCAATGTATCTTCTGAAGTAGCCCTGTGACATGCACTATTTTGGTATGTTGACAATCCAATAGGATAAAAATCATAGAATAGAAGCAACGATACCGCAAGGGATATTAAAATCATTGATATCCAATAGGATAAAAGAAAGGATATTCCATGGGATAAAAATCCTTGATATTCTATAGGATAACTTCCATGATATTACACAGGATAAAATGCTTGATATCCCATAGGATAAAAGGTTTGATATCCAAAAATGCAAAAGGACAAAAAGCTTGATAGGATAACCTCCATGATATCCCATAGGATAACCTCCATTATTTCCCTTAGGATAACCTCCATGATATCCCATAGGATAACCTCCATGATACCCCATATGATAATCTCCATGATATCCCATAGGATAAAAAGCTTCAAAGGATAAAAGTAATGATATTCCATGGGCTAAGATCTATATATGAATTCTGCATTGGCTTGACTGCTAAAGAGTTGAAAGTAATATACATGACTAATACAGCAAGCAGAATGTTGCACAACGCAGTACAGCAAGCTTATAGATATAGTCTTGTAAATTATCAAACTTTTTTGTAAAAACAAAAGTGCAAAATGTTTTCAGGCTTGATTTGAAAATTGCATCATAAGCGTCAGCGTTATAATCTTAGACGGTGTCTATCTATCTATCTATCTATCTATCTATCTATCTATCTATCTATCTATCTATCTATTTATCTATCATTCTTTTCTTTTCATTATCTGCAAGCAGCTTTCTGAGTTCTCTTTTTTGTATAATTCATATTTTAAACATAAATACTTATCGGGAACAACATTGTTTTCTATATAATAATAAAATCAATACCTAGTAATCCTACAAATGCAGGTAAACTTAAAATTCATTCAGATTGAATCATCGCCAACAGCGGAAATGAAGATTAGCGACAAGAAAGTTTAACAGTAAATTAACAGGATTTGGTAGATAATCGATTGTCCATACTTATGGATGACTTCTTATCCCCTTAAGTCTTTGTATTACTACTTATATCGTGAGTATACATTGAATTCAAAGAATGTTAGACCCCAAAACAAAGGGAACGAATGGCTGGAAGTATAGTTTACTCTCGTTATACTGCCTCCTTTTGTTTTACCAAAATATGGCGCTATAACGAATATGGCGATAGGTCGAGTTTGCACTCACTAAAGATATCGATTGAAAATTAACGTTATTTGGTTATGGCTTTTTTATTTCACTTGGTAGTTAACTCGAATTCTCGGAAAACTTCATAAATATTATGGCATATGTATTAGTTATCAGAACTAAAGAAAAAAGAAAACCTGTATCTCAGACGATCAACCGATTTAGTAGCAAGTCCGATCTATCTACATGTATTCAGAATAGAGCTCGCGAAGTAAAGCCGCTGAACAACAAATGTGAATTTTGTAAAAAAGAGGGAAGGGAATAAGAGAAAGACAGGATCAATCATTTCATTAGGTTGTAGATTAGAATTTAAACATGAATTTTATATAATATTTAAGTGGAGGTAGAATAGTAAAATGCTCAAACTTAAAACAGTATTGAACTACACCTAGATATTCACGGTAAGTCCAAAGAAATAACGAAGACTGCAAGACCCCTTGCATGGTCGAGTTAATACAATGTATATAGAACATATCTGTACTTTATTTAAAAAAGTACGGTGAAGTTCTAAACAGTTCCTGTTCAAATTAGATAATTGAGACTTCTGCATTCGTGAAACAAAAAACATGGCTTATAATTTTGTGATCGAAATATTGTAACAAATGTACAAATGTATTCACGGAAAAAAGTGAAAAAGTTAATCATGTAAGCCCACAATCGAAGCATAGATTAACTGCAAAAAAAAAGTTTTAATGATTTATAGTAGATTATTTCAATATTTAAAAAGGAATATTCTTATACATGATACAAAAATGATTAAGGTAATTTGGCTTTGGAATCTAATAACATTTCAGTCTGCTAAGTGTAAAGAAATCACGTAAAGGCGACCGCCTCCATGAACGATTGTCGGCACAATGCAAAGGTTGACCAGTGGCTTTTTTTCAAAAAAAAAAATCTTACGATCAAAATCACTCGTAATCGTAAGTTAGGAAATTTTCAAGTAATCATATTTTGTACATTTTACGATAAAATTGTCCCATTGAGATGAAATTTGCTTAACAAAAATGATATGAATAAGATTGTGACTATAATTTTTGAACGATATTTAGTATTTGTAATATAAACAATGATAAACTTTCATACACTTACGACTACGATTGATTTTTATCGTAAGATTCTTTGTGAAAAGGGCCTATAGGAATTTATGTATGAGGCACGAAGTTGAGTGGAAGAAATTTTCAAAAGCGTGTTCGACTTCGTATCGAAGGGTTCGAATCTGCGCAGCGCCACTCCTTGGTCGGTCGTCCCTATCTTTCAGATGAGACAGTAAAAACCGAGGTCCCGTGTCACAGAAGGTGTTGGCACATTAAATAACCCTCCCTGCTCTACGGCCATAAGAGCCGAGCATAGGCAAAATTTGTCACCCTTCACCAACACATGGTGACGTGTCCATATGAGTGAAACTCTTGAGTGGGATGTTTAGAAATAATACCACAACAACAACCAAGGGAACATCAAAAAATCATAATTTAGAGACGGACAACACTACGGCCAAAAGAAAAGGAAATAATACTACAAACTAAGAATGTGCAAAACAACACATACAAGCATTGTCAAAAACAGGCATACAAGATTAAGAAGCCTGTTGAAAACGGGGGTGAGTACAGGTACTCCAGAAAGGTAAGCAACTCCAATTTCATGTGCGACAATTATAAAGTAGAGCATTCTGGCGCTGGTTGTGTATTATTTTTAAAAATCAAGGACGGCAATTATGTGCAAATATATTTTTATTTATACAGACATAAGAAGCGAAGGATTGGTTTTCAAAAGGCAACAACTTCCACGGTTTGTTATTCAAATTTGACAGACATCTTACTCTTCGATCTTTATAATAACCGGAATATCAAGAAACAGTAAAAGAAAACAAAGAAATTCCTTGGTCTGAGTAGGTTTCATTCCCTGAATCATCGGAATTTTATTTGCGAGGGATTAAAACTATTCCACTAATTTGTACATGTATATACCTTATAAACTTCAAGTCAGCAGCATGAATAATAAGCTGGATATAAATTTTGACTTTCACGATGAATGAGGTATGTATGAATAAAAATCCTTCGAATATTATCTGAAAAAATAGAATTGAAGACTTTAAGAATAAGTTATTAATCCACTTGTTGAGGTATTATATTTATGAAACTCCTAGAAGTGATTGACCAATCGCTATGGCGGGTAATTTGTCAAATTTAATGACGTCATAATGCATTTTTGTGTTTGTGCAGGGCGATTTTATTATGATGTCATTAAATTAAAAATATTTACGAGCGTAAATGGAAAGATTGATTATGAAAATATTGCAGATAGCGATATGAATTGCCTACGTTCACCTGTAAATTTAAGAATATTAAAAAAAAAACATGTACTTGAAAATCAAATAGCTTAGCTGGAATTGAGAAGAATTGTTAAAGTTTTATCAAATATCTGGATTTCCTTTTCTTGTCAAAAAATTGAAGGCACAATTAAACCTTGGAGAATCTTTAGTTACGTGAAAGATAATTTCTGTTCTCGCGTATCGCTCTGCCATGTAGAAAATATTATATAATATCTATACTTCTATTGCCTAACAGGATTCAGAGCTACCTATTTGTCTGAGATATAGAGATTGCCAAAGAGCGCATGTAGGGTTGTTTGGAATTATTACGAAGCAGTAGATTAAACTAAATAATTTCCGTAGAAAATAAAATACATATATGTATGAAATAAATTCAACATAATTTAAACGTTAAACATATTACAAATAAAAATACTCACATATTCCTATGTCAGTATTCGTTTTATAGATATATGTGAGTAACGTTTCTCTATAAATTCATAAACAACAAGGGAAAAAATCATTGCAAGTAGCAAAAGCCTCACCGATCCTTCCTGATATTTTTCGGGTCAAATAAAGTTAACTAAAGCACATTTATAGTTTTTCTTGTATAAAGCTATCAAAATCGCATTCGGATTCGGATTTGAGCGCAGAAATTCCTATCTTAACGATAATACGTATATTATTTCAACACCATGCTGGTAATATTTTTATTTTACAGATTTCATTATTTACAGAACGGGAAAAGTTTATTTGATTTCGGATTTTGGGGTTAAGGATAAAGCACTAAGTCGAGGTTATAGCAATCCTTCGCTACAGATGATCTTTACATTACAAACACTCGCTGTTGATAATGCGTTTTGTATGTGAGGACATTGCAAACATAATCAAGTGCCTTGATACCTAAGGTATATAGATATACTTTGTAAATTTCCTTTGGACTTTGCGACGTTTAAAGTGGGTGATTCAGCTGCTAATTACGAAGAGCCGTTTTCGATATTTTTATAAACATAGTCCAAGGCTCTAGGACACAGCTGGTAACGTTGCATTTTGTGTGTGTTTTGTCATTGAAATGTATCACTATTTAAAAGATCGTACACCCCATATAACTAATCGGCTTATCATAACTTCTAACCTTTATAAAGCATCTGGTATAGGATGGTTAATTTACTAGTCATACTGAATGTCTATGACTGTTTCCTATAAGTAGAAATGTGGCCAAAACTGATCGAAGAAGGACTGTCTGGTGAATATTGGGATATGGAAAGTTTGCCTTTGGACTTATTCATGTCTGGGTAAATCTAATGCTAGAAAATCTGTCTGTTGGTTTCCTTCCCTATTTCCTGTAGGGGCTGACCCGTGAGAAATGTTAAATTTGTAGGAATTGACATATTCATCCCAGCCCCATCTTCTCTCGCCTGGTCATAGACACAAGGTTGTGTGTTCGATTCATAGCGTTTAATACAAAAACAGTAGCATACGTAAAAGGAAAATATTTTACAAACAGAACACTGTATGAAATAGATTATTTACATTACCGGATGAGGCAGTGACAAGACATGTTCAGATTTTACGTCGGCATAGGTTTAGCCTGATAGAAATAAAACAATATATCATAATTCTAGAAATCTTACGTTTAATCCATAGTCGGGAATTGTAACATCACTTAACAGTTCCGAAACAGCAAATA